>PVHX01014985.1:0-48361 GCA_004024805.1 Geosciurus inauris | reverse complement strand
GCTGGTATTTTGGATAGCTGCCATTCTGACTGGAGTGAGATGATATCTGAGTGTAGTTTTGATTTGCATTTCTCTAATAGCTAGAGATGATGAACATTTCTTCATATATATATTTATTGATTGTATATCTTCTTCTGAAAGGTTTCTATTCAGCTCCTTAGCCCATTTATTGATTGGGTTGTTTGTTTTTTTGGTGTTACGTTTTTTGAGTTCTTTATAAATCCTGGAGATCAGTGCTCTATCTGATGTGCGTGTGGCAAAAATTTGCTCCCAGAATGTAGGCTCTCTGTTCACTTGATTGATGGTTTCTTTTGCTGAGAAGAAGCTTTGCTTTTATTTAAACATTGACTCATTGTGTAGTTTCTACAGTATCTGAAATACCAGACAGAAGTAATTTTTAAATTAGTTCCATAATCCTGAGATCAAAAATTATATTCCTGAGTATTATTAATCAATTTACATGTAATATGATACTACATCTTATCTATGACATAAATAGTCTATAAAATGAAATATTTTATGAACTACATTCTACTTTTCTGATTCATAGCAATTGTAGAAATATGATAGAGAATAAATGTATGTTTCACAAGATATAATACATTAAAAATTTAGTTTGCAAAATAAATGAATATAGCTAAAATGGTACTAAAGTAATATCTTTGACTCTTTCCTCAACAACCCCACTATGTAAGAAAACCACTCAACTCTTACTGCCACATTTTTTTCTATCAATTTCCTTTCTCAAGCCCTTTGCCATTGTCAGTTCAGATCTGTTTAATCTTTCCCCAATCTTGATTCTTTCTATTCTTCAGTGTATATTCCTCCTCATTATCATATTCACTTTAAAGTAGAAACTTTAAGCAATCCAGAAATGATCTGAGTCTAAACTTTTCAAAACCTTTAGTTAATTGAACATTGTTGGTTAATTGAGCAACTCTCCTCAGTTTGGCATTTAAGGCATTACAAAATATGGTATCCAATTATCTCTAGCACAATGATTCTTTCTTAATCATTGTGGACCATAATTGATAAAAATGTGCAAATGGATGCATGCAAAGAGTTGTATATAATTTTATGGAATTTCTAAAACTCTTCTCCCACAAGGCTTGGAAAATGTCTTTTCTCTACAACCATATTTATATTCTGCTACACATACTTTAAATTCTGACCCTGTGATACCATAAGCAACTTGAGGACTGACATGGTGTTTCATGCAGTTATTTTATGCGTATTCTCATAACACTTCCCAAATGTCTCCATCAGACAACTTGACCTTTGGAATTTTTCCATTGCGTTCTTCTAGAAATGTTTTTATTTCCTTTATCTGACCTTTTGACCAGTTACCTGAATAACTTAGGAAGACTTTGGGGAAGATAAACATCATGTTTCAGGTTTTCATCACTACTATTCTTCCTAAGATAAATTATTTTTTTCTAGTGGGAAGCAATTTTTACTTAAAACCTTGGACTGTGCTCACATTGATTAATGCAAGCTTTGTTTGCATTTAAATGTGATGTCTGTTGAATTCATGTTAACGAAACAAGTGTTCTAAGGTGTCTTTTTATTTCTGTTTTCCAGGTTTCTTGAGTACAGGAGATCAGGCTGCAAAAGGAAACTATGGACTTCTTGATCTCATACAGGCTTTAAGATGGACTAGTGAGAACATTGGATTCTTTGGTGGTGACCCCTTGAGAATCACTGTTTTTGGATCAGGCGCTGGGGGTTCATGTGTCAATCTGCTGACTTTATCCCATTATTCTGAAGGTAACCGTTGGAGCAATTCAACCAAAGGTATTATGCAGGTTGCAAATTTTGACAATTTTGGTGTCTGCATGCCACCACCATCAGTAATATGTGATACTCTGTATATATTTCTCTGTTCAAACTGAGTGTGAGGTTGAACTCAATAACTGTTTAAAACTGTTTCTTCAGCTTTCTATGCATGTTTAAATTTTTGTCAAATTCTTCTTTGTCTCTTGCGGATCTTGGTAAGGATGCCCTTTCAAGCACACTTTGGATTAGCTAGTATTGTAGCTATTTTTCTTTTCTTCAAAGGATGATTTTGGGGAAAACCAGGCAAAGACATTAGCAGTTTTGTCCTCTTTGTTTATTCAGTAATCAAAATCAAATAAGATTTTTTTTTAGCACAGGGATTGAATATAATCTATTTTCAGACAATAGACATTTTAAACCCTTTAGTAGTTCGAAACTAATAGAGCAGTCATAAGCTAGTTTGTCTGGAAACATGTGATTTCACTTGTTGTCTGAGAAGAGAATGGATATTTGATTATTTTGCATGCATGATCCAAAATTGTCAAAGCATCAAGGTCACTAGCTGAGTTTTTGGTTAAAAAAGAAAATACACTTGATTTTGTGGCTTTTTCTATTTTCAAGTCCAAAAGTGTTTTTCCCATGAAGCTTAGCAAAGCAGCAATGGAGCACTAAAGCTGCTTAAATCTATGAAATATTTTTCTTGTTTACTTTTTCTGGCTTTGACATCCTTTCTCCAAAGTGCCTGTTCAAGGCTTTTCATGTTGTTCTTTATGGGCTCCGTTTTATTATGTGATTAGGGACCTTTTCTACCTACATAATTAATTTAAAAATCAAAAGACCAACAAAGAACAGAAAAGACTTGCTGAAGAAATCTGGAAAATAAATATTTACTCCCATTATTTATGTATAATAGGAAAATAGAGAATATGTATCAACACAGACCATTTTTTATCTTATGTTTCTTAATTTTCATTTTATATATATCAAAAACCTAAGCATATGCTGTCAAGCAAAATTTATGAAGCATCTTATTTTGTGAAACTTTTATAGTTGAGCATCAAGCATAGGTTGTTTGTTTCAGTTATCAAAGATATATTAAGGTGGAATTCTAAAAAAAAAGCCAATCATTGATTGAGTATAGAGAGAGAATTCTGCTTTACTTATTTATTACATAGTTTATATTGCATCTCATTGATATCAGTAAGATTCTGATTCGAAATAAAATTATATAGATGAGAACACTTCAAATGCATAGAGACTTTGCTTTGAAATGGAATGTCTTACTTTGAAATAACAGATTTTGGTTTTCTAATTAAATAAATTAGGTTGTTCTAGTCTTAGTGATTTATTTGTGCCAATATTTAAGCAAGCTAGCATTACATTACTGATCTGATATACTAGTATAGATTTGGGGGGTCATTTCAACAAAAATGGGTACCAAAGGCAGTTTTAGCTAATATCAAACTAGCATTGAATAAAGAGAAAACCAGTTAGTTTACCAATCAATATCGCTATTCAACAACTGGCAGTGAGGAGAACAATGGCAAATGGCTCTGCAAACAGTGGAAAATATAATCTTCACCATATCCTTCAAGGAAAGCGCTCTGTAACTGGCCAGAGACAGGGGGGTAGGTTTGATATTATCTTAAACCCATCTCCAGGATGAGCTGCCAGACTTGATCAAGAGATGCTCAAATCTCTTGAAATTATCCAACAGATTCTGCCTCCAATGCAATCATTGACTTCAAAGTCTGTAAACTCCACGAAGGCCTGCAGTAGTATGCAGGCTGTGGCCACAGGAGTCAACTACATCTCCTGTACACTCAACAAGCACTGTCAATAGTGAATGGTCTTTCCCAACACCATCTACATGAGGTCTCGTGAGGTCTCATAGGCAATATTTAACATGATATGCATTTTTAACTAAATCTACTTGGGGCATAGGTAGTTAACGTTGCCAAGTTGCTGAAATTCAAAGAATATCATCAAAATTATCAGGTCTATTTTAATTATAAAATTTTTAATTCATGAAATATTTCTCCAAGCAAATGTTGACAGCAGCCTGTGTATCTGGAAAATTCTCAGTATTTATATTGTTTGTTCTAGTACACTTTATCAGAGTAAATATATGTTCATGAAGAGTCAGAAAATCAAATTGTTTAACTTTTTAAAGATTTTTTAAATTATCTAGGAACACATTACAGACATTTTAATATATATGCATGTTTGGAAAATATTTCTAATTTAGAACTGCTTTAGCACTATTGTAAAAGGAGTTATTTTCTCATTAACACATATGAATAATTGAGCATGTTTTTAAATAACAACTAAAAAGCTGCATCTGGAATTGATAATAAATGTAAAAATTTTAAAAGAAATAGACAAATTATACTTTAAAGCAAGAATGCTATTAGAAAATAATAAGTAGATTAGGGTAAATGCATTTGTATATTTGAATGACATGCAGCTCTTATCAAGCTACCTATGGGGCCACAATTTACAATTCTTAAATGCAATTAAGTAAAAGGCAGTGGACCATGTATGTTTCACATTTTATGGTAGAATAATGCAAGGCACATTCAACAGTGGAAGATGTTAAATCACCTACCCCAGCTGGATCTTTCTGCTCATGGTTTTTTCTTTAACTTAGTGAAGACACTTCAAATGTTTTATCTTCTCTGAAAGATGAATATTCAGCTTATTATGTCTGACATAAAGATCTGGAACAAGTATGTCTAAAGTGATATTCTGTTTTGTGTGACTTTAGGGCTATCCCCAGGGTATTATCAAATTCCCAGCCCCAGTAGTTGTATGAGATCACAAGTCTTTTTCAAAATAAATCTAGTGTAATTGACACACAAAATCATTCTGAGAGGGGACCGATGAAATCAACTTGGAAAAAATATCCCAAATAGACAATACAGTTTGATGATGAGTCAAAAGAGGGAAGATTGGTCCCCTCTGGTTAGTGTTGGCTATAAGTGTTTACAGGCTCCTAGAAGATAATATTTGGGGCTTTTTCCCAGTAGAATTTACAACTTCTCTTTACTTACTGCCTCTTTGAGACTGCAAAATTTAGAATTGTTGATCCTTATAACAGTTGTCACTTAAAGTCCAAAACTTAGTTTTACCTCTGATTCATTATACCCTGGGGATGACTTTATGTACCTTCTCTATTAGGCCAAATGTCTCTCTCTGTTTCTTGAGATGTATCTGGGTTTTTATATACATGTCTCAAAGATCAGATGTTATTTTTTTGCTACAATGTTCTTCAAAGGTTACCTGAAACTCTTTGTTGATTTTCCCATAGGACTTTTTCAACGAGCAATAGCTCAAAGTGGAACAGCCCTTTCCAGCTGGGCTGTTAGTTTCCAACCTGCAAAATATGCTAGAATGTTGGCCACAAAAGTTGGTTGCAATGTTTCAGATACAGTAGAGTTAGTGGAATGTCTCCAGAAGAAGCCTTACAAAGAACTTGTTGATCAAGACATTCAGCCTGCCAGATACCACATAGCCTTTGGACCTGTGATTGATGGTGATGTCATACCAGACGACCCTCAGATATTGATGGAGCAAGGAGAGTTTCTCAACTATGACATAATGTTAGGAGTTAACCAAGGGGAAGGGTTAAAATTTGTTGAAAATATAGTAGATAGTGATGATGGTATATCAGCTAGCGACTTTGACTTTGCCGTTTCCAATTTTGTTGATAATTTATACGGCTATCCTGAAGGCAAAGATGTTTTGAGAGAAACCATTAAATTCATGTACACTGACTGGGCTGATCGGCACAATCCTGAAACCAGAAGGAAGACACTGTTGGCGTTGTTTACCGACCATCAGTGGGTGGCACCAGCTGTAGCCACAGCAGATCTTCACTCAAACTTTGGTTCACCTACATACTTCTACGCCTTTTACCATCATTGCCAAACAGATCAGGTTCCAGCTTGGGCTGATGCAGCACATGGAGATGAGGTTCCCTATGTATTGGGAATCCCCATGATTGGCCCCACAGAATTATTTCCTTGCAATTTCTCCAAAAATGATGTGATGCTGAGTGCAGTCGTAATGACATATTGGACAAACTTTGCTAAAACTGGGTATGTACTTAAAGAGTGTTGTTTACTAGAATTTTAATATAAAATATCCTTTTAAATATTATAAAAACAATACATGTTTTATGGCCAAATAATTTAACAGATTGATAACAGCAACATAGCAATTTCTTTTGTTAAAAAATTAATTCTGTATTATAATGTTTCAAAAAGTCATTATTGTGAAAGCTCTCATTTTTTAGAAGTTTATTGAGAAAGACATATCTCTATTGCATTGCTCAAAAATTATGTAAGTTTTTGGTTTTTGAATTACACAGAACTTATTTTTGTTGCTGTTTAGTGGTACAAAATATTCTTTCATAGTGCTTTCCAGTTCATAATACTGTGTGCTATTTGGTATTTCTAACCACCTTCTGAGACAAAGTCAAATACTATTAATCCTATTTTACACAGTGGGTCCTAAGGCTCTGAGAGCCTCTTATATTCTTATTTCTGATATGTAGTAGCACCAGCAGGACTCAAATCTTCTGCTACTTACAAACCTCAAGTCCTTGCTTTCTATTTTTCCATGCCATTTCCACATCGATTGCCTATAACTCGTGTATATGAATATTTAAATAATTTTTTAAAAATCTTGGAATAGCTGGGAGTGGAGGAACACACCTGTAATCCCAGCAGCTCTGGAGACTGAGGCAGGAGGACTGCAAGTTCAAAGCCAACCTCAGCAACTTAGTGAGGTCCTAAGCAACTTAGTGAGACCCTGTCACAAAATAAAAAAAAATAAAAAGACTGGGGATGTGGCTCAGTTGTTGAGTACCCCTGGGTTTGATCCCTGGTACTGAAAATAAATAAACAAATAAATCTTGGAGTATATAGCAGCCAGTCTTTCAGTGGACAGAGAGGGCAAGAATGTGAGACCTATTGTCTTATATTATCAACTATTTAGTAAACTGCCTGTTAAGAGATTTTAATTTCTAAATTGACCCTAGTTAATATTAAAGACAATCTAAAGCCTTGTAACCTCTTCAATCAACATTAAACTGGTGATATTTTGATTATGGACAAATCATTCTTGTTCTCATAACTTCTTTTTTCTTTCCTAGTGACCCCAATCAACCAGTCCCTCAAGACACAAAATTCATCCACACCAAACCCAACCGCTTTGAAGAAGTAGCATGGACCAGATATTCCCAGAAAGATCAACTATATCTCCATATTGGATTAAAACCAAGAGTTAAAGAGCATTACAGGGCCAATAAGGTGAACCTCTGGTTGGAGTTGGTACCTCATCTGCATAATCTCAATGACATTTCTCAGTATACCTCGACAACAACTAAAGTGCCATCAACTGACATCACTCTCAGACCTACGAGAAAAAATTCTGTACCTGTCACATCAGCCTTTCCCACTGCCAAGCAGGATGATCCCAAACAACAACCAAGTCCATTTTCAGTGGATCAAAGGGATTACTCAACAGAGCTGAGCGTCACTATTGCAGTCGGAGCATCACTGTTGTTTCTGAACATCTTGGCCTTTGCAGCCCTGTACTACAAAAAGGATAAGAGGAGACATGATGTCCACAGGAGGTGCAGCCCTCAGCATACTACCACCAACGATCTGACCCATGCACAAGAAGAGGAAATCATGTCCCTCCAAATGAAGCACACTGATTTGGATCATGAATGTGAGTCCATCCATCCACATGAGGTGGTTCTTCGGACCGCCTGCCCCCCAGATTATACACTAGCTATGAGAAGGTCACCTGATGATGTTCCCTTAATGACACCCAACACCATTACAATGATTCCCAACACTATACCAGGGATTCAACCCTTACACACATTCAATACATTTACTGGAGGACAGAACAATACTCTGCCTCATCCCCATCCCCACCCCCATTCACATTCAACAACCAGGGTATAGCCAGATAAGAGAAACAAACTATTTTTTTTGATGGATTGCAGTAAAAAATTACTGAAGATTCCTTGGCTTTCAACCTACAAGACTCTCACTATTTAAATAAGGAGGAATATTATGTGAATATACATATCAAGAACTTTGGGGGTTTTGAGAAAAATGAATTGTATATATATATACACAAATCAACTCTAAAAACAAATTTCAATTGCTTGAAGCAATTGTTCTGAATGATACTTTTTCATTCACATTCAAGAATTAATTTTTTGAAGATTTAAGTTGCATAATGGAGTTAGGCATGTGGAACGCCAAACGGGAAAGAACTATGTCCGAAATATAAAAAATTTAAAAACAACTATGAATATGCACAAGGGACACACCAATGGAATGTCAGATAATTTTCACCAGTTTTTATTTGGAGCTGTTTTATTGTGTAGACCATATTTACATATTTGGATAAGTACACAAAGCACCAATGCTGTTAATGGCCTTAGCGAGGCTCATGCTGAAATCTGCCAGTAAAACAAAGGAGTTTAAAGACTGGCAGGTACAACATTATCACATAAGTGCTGTCAGTATAAAGTTGTGGGGATAAAGGAAACTGGATATTTTTAGCACGATGTGCATGATAATTTATATGCTTGGTGGCTGTGCTGCTGATTAAGCCGTAATTAAAATTCTTCTCATCCCATTGGAGTTTTTAATAGAAGCTTCCTCCATCAATTGGCAGAACCTAAAGAAGATTTTAAGGGGCAAAAGTAATTACAGTAAAATAATTCACAGTAGCTTCAATAATAGAAGGAATTAGCTATTAAAGGTATTTGAAGAAATATAGGTATAGTGGTGAATACTCGCTGATATGAATCCCAGAGAAAAAATTTCCTGTTTTTAATGTTCTTTTCATTCCCATCTAAATAATTTATAGAATATAACCCTAATTGGACATGTGTTATTGGCTCTATAATTTGCTGTGGGTTTTGTTACTCTGTATTTTGTTCCTTTTGGTAAGGTGAAGTGTGTCCAAAGAGTTGTTTGAAACAGTCTTTTATGATATGAAGATGCCCCAATATTACCATTCTGATGACAGTTCTCAGTTAATTGATTTACTCATGTTGCATGGCAAAATGTTTACCGATAATAATTCAATATAAAGTTATGTCCCTCTTCACATCTCTTATCTTTCTCACTGAGGTTCATTCACTGGAATTTACTCACGCAATCTCAGTAGAGTGCGACATAGATAAAGACCCTAGGAGAGTCAACACCTGGAGGATTTTAGTCTTACACATGTGTGTGATTTTTAAATGAATATTCTAAGATCACAGGAAACTCTTCATCCCCCTGTTTACCAGTAATATCAGTATATCACTGACCTTTCCAAATGTTTGTATATGTAATCTGATGTACATTTATATTAAAACAATGAGATGGACTTAAAGAGCACATCCTGATAAATACTTTCTCTCTTACCTGTACTATATTTCTATTAGACTAAAGTTATGTGATTTTTTTTTACATTTTTTCAGATGACTAGCAATTTTGATAGTTTGTAAGATAATGCAAAGAACTTTCTCTGACAAACTAACTGCAGTAACAGAAACCTTTCTTTTCAGTTACTCTTTTTCAAGAATGAAAGCTTATTATACAAAAGAAAAAAAATTGTATACTACTTGATGGAAACAACTTTGTACATCTTGGCCATGTCACTGGTCATTGCGTGAAATAAAGATAATCTGGATAATGACTATTAGTCAAATGCTAAGAGACATGATGTTTGCTCATTAAAGAGCTAAAATGTTTATTGCTGTTTTGTCTTTTTTTACAAAACAAAAACAAAAGAAATATGACTGTCTCAAAGGGTCATTTTTCTAGACCAATCGGGTTTTTGAAGACATATAGGTAACTTCTACAGAAAACATGACCATGTGTTTAAAGTCAATTCTTGTCTAAGATTGAAACTTTAACATTGTGGATTTATAAGCTTCAGAAACTCTTGAAAAATATTAGCTTTGTATTTTTAAATACCCCTTTTGTGAAGGTGTTTTGAAATGAAGTGCCAATTGTTTTCATTTAGAAACACAGGTTCCAATTCTGATCATCAGGGAAAAGATTTATTGGAAAGAAATGTGCAATGTTTCATGAAATAAAAATATCTAGGTTCATAATATAAGGGTAATTAAGTTGTCATAAAGTAATGGATAGAAAGATATCCTTCTAAGAGAACTTATAATTGCTGAGCAAGACATTAAGTGAAACTAAAAGATAAAAGTTTATTTGAAGGAATTCCTTTGATTATAATTTCTCTTCCCAATTATGAACCTTCAGTAAAATGCAGATATGGCTCCATAGTTTCAAATAAAAATCTCTGTTGGAAGCAAAAAAATCCAGAGTCTTCAAAATCCAGAGTGGTCTACATTCAATCTTTGCCTAATGTGGTTATACTTTTAGACTGTGAACTGCCAATGTAAACCAATAAAAGAAATTGTTTAGCATCTGAAATATTGTTTAATCAGAAGACTGTCTTTTACTACATTGATTAATCAAAAGATAAGAACAGAATAGAAGTGACAGCAAAATAAGATACATATGAATACCTTCATAGGCATTACTTCACCTGGCAAAACCAAACATTCTATTATGTTTCACTGACAGCCAAATTTCTCCCTCCCTACCTATTACTGTACCATAATCCATCAATCAACCTGTCTATCTGTAACATATTTGACATTTACTTCATATTAATTTAAGGGAAAAAAGCATTATCCTATTCAATTCTCCAAAATTTAAGTAGCATCAACTTTGCAGAAGGCAGACCAGTCAGCTTTTATTGCTCTTCTCAAGTCACGCGGTAAAGTCACTGTGAATGAGTGTTAGTTGTTAGTTTTATAATCACAGCCTCTAGTCTTCTGGATGACAAACAATGTCCGACATTAAGCAGAACTTTAAGAACTGTTTTCAAAGCTGCAACATAAATTTTTAAATGCAAGAACTAATTTGAATATTCTTAATAAATTTTAATCAATATGCTTAAAATGTATTTATTTAGATGATAGCTTCCTTTAGGGAAAAAAAGTAAGTACTAAAATTAAAATAATATTTTGGCATTATTTATTAATTCAGATTTTCTTGATTCAGATTAAATTGTAACCAAGTAAGGCTGCTTAGAATTTCTGTAAACATTAAGCCAAAATGAACTTTATTTTATTGTTTTGCTTTTCTATAAACTTTTTGCCAAATGTTTATAAGAATAATGTTGTTTTAGAGTATGAGTTTAGAAGTATTAAATGACAGATTCCATAGTTTTAAATTATTATTGAATGTTTTGACTGTGAACAAATTCTGGTTGACTACTACAGGTATTTAATAAATTTCATCATTAATTTTATGTAATTTGGAACATAATTTGCTAAAACATTACAAATACCCAATTTGGACACATCTTTTTAACTCAAATGAATATCTGAGTGTGGATAATTTCATGCCTCATTTAGAACTTAAAAATTGACCAAAAAATTCTTTACTTCAGACTTCTTAATCTGTATAACATAAAAAGAGCAACATTTAAAAAAGAAAAAAGTATCAACCATGTTTACCAAGCAGGAAAACAGGATGGCAATAATTTTCTTACAGAAATGAAATGCCAAATTTTAATGGTTATATGTAAAAAATGTTAGATAATGACATTTATTTCATCCATTGGTATATTCATATTCAAATGCATATTATTATCAAGAAAGGATACAAGAAATGCAGTAAATTTGTTCTAGATTTAAAGACACTACTATATAGAAATTACTGGGATTCTTTTCTTCGGTGAGTTTCACTGAAATACTTTCACAGGACAGTATGAGTGGAGTTTTTAGGAAGTTCTGAAACATCATGGCAATCCTTTGATGTTAGTCATTTTATTTTTGTCTGTGGTGTTGGTTCAAAGTACTGGCCTTTTCCTTCATTTCTAGTAATTAGTTTTTATAGATTATCACTTTTTAATGTGAGTGAAAATTAAATAATTTGATTATACTTGTGAAAACATACTCGCAAATAAATTTAATTAATGAGCACTTCCCTGCTGAGATTTTTGTTATCATTCATTTAATTATCTTGCCAAGTTTTACTGTTACAGCAATTGTTTTAGCTTTTTTGTCAGCAAAGTAACAGAATGTCTCCAATAGCCTTACACCTTTCCTGCACTTGATGTTAACAACTTATCAATATACACTTCAGATTTACATCACAGCCTCCAAAGTTCCTTAGAAACTTCAGGTGACCAACTTGATTCTTTTCCATAAGAATTGTGATTTGGTTTTAATCTGGCACTTTGCTGTATTTATTGTATGCAGGCCAGAAATTAATTCCATATGATTAGGGTTGTGGAGAATACAGAATGAAATAACCATGTGCAGGGCAAAAGTGCCTTTTCCTTTTGGAATTGTATTTATAAAACAACTTTTTTTAATTTACAGATTTTGATTAATTTGATTAAAAGGCAACTTAAGATGAACAGGTTCACAATTGCTAATAAAATATTATTTGGAAATTTGTGCAATTAATTTGAGTTTTGTAGGATATCAAATGCATCTAAATGACTGGAAAGAATAAAGTGATTATTTTTTTTGAAAAATAACAATTATTTAGGCATCCAATTTGATGGTACTTAAGAACAGAAACTTCAATCTCTAACAAATTTTGAAATTTTTCCAAATATTAAATTGAATTTAGAAGTCTGAAGTTATTAGGAACAAGCATAAATCACATACATATATAATTTTTCTAGCCATCTATTATGTACTATATCATACATATACCTTATATACCACATGGTTTAGAGGATATTTATGATGGCCCTTTCAGATCAATATATTTACAAATAACATTGTATATCTTCCTAAATTTGTAATAATGTGACAGAATTTAGTACCCTATGGAAAGCTAAGCCAAAGTACTAGTAGTGTTGTGTTGAAATAAATGATAACAGAGCTTCAAAGAGATTTGTAAAGGCACAATAACAAAAACTCAGCAGCTGAAGTTAAAATAAGGGGACTGTTATTTTAAACACCATTTCCAAAGCTGATATCTATATTAGATGAAGTGTTTAAAAAGCTAGTGTTTTTGATTCGTTCTTTCTCTGCATTCAAATCAATTAGCAAATTAATGTGTCATATATTATGAGTTTTGTAGAAAAGGGCCATTGGGTTGTCATGATTCGGTATGTGTTTGGACATCCATGGCTTTCATTAAAATGCCTCTATTATCATGAATAAATATTACCATATTTTCCAAGTTGTGTTGGCTATTTTTAAATTCAGAAATAATTTCTTCTGTTTGGCATATCCAAAAAGCATTTCTAAGATCAATGTTCCCTTAAAAATTCTTTATATTGCTCATGTATGTGGTGACAGTTCTGATTTGATGGAAACAATGAGATATATATATATATATATATATATATATATATATATATATATGTAGTTCTATTTATCTCTTGGTGGATTCAGGGAAAGATCGTGGAGAATAGTTTTTGGGAATTTGGATATAACTTGTCAGAAGAGAAGAGAGAAAAGAGGGAGCAGGAGAAAAAGAGAGAGGCAATGAGGGGAAAGAGAAACTTCCCAATTTGAAGTTAGTTTTGCCTTGAAATAGTTAAATAGAGAGGTGTTTATAAAAAGGAGAATAAAGGATTTAAATAAATCCCTTTAAATCATAAATTTATTGTCCATGGAGAACAAGATTAATAACATGTAAGAAAATGCACTAAACTTAATGGTTGATTCAAGTATCCGTCAAATAGTGTCCCCAGAAATAACAAAAAATAAAACCTGGAGTAACATATTTCTAATCTTGTACTATCCAATCAGTAATGACCTTAGGAGATAAAACTATGTTATATATGGCCACCTTTTATCTGTATAACCTAGAAAACAAATAGGACATGATGGAATTTCCCCATACATGGCTTAAACATCAATACTTCCCAATTGCTAAAGAAGTGACACTGTTTTGCAGATCTCTGTGGCTGCCTATGGCCATTGGTACAAAATAAATTAAATGATTCAAAATCACATTCTAAGAGTTGACTTTATATAATGGAATTTTGATGTTTTGTAGAGTTTGGTGTTGTTAGATATGAATACATTTTTCACTACATTTATATTTTCTTACAGTTTGCAGAATGTTATTTCTGAGTTCAAGAAAAGTCCCAAATATGTTCTATAAATGTTATGTAAAAGCAGAATTTTCCAGTGAAGCCATAATTTGAAGGACTTCCTACTACCCCATTTCTAGCAGGTCACTTTGAATATCTCTTTAAAATGTTTTATCTCCCCTGAAAATACTCAACTTCACTCTCAAAGCTGCCTTCCTTTGCACCACAGGGGATCTTCCCAACAACAGTTACTACAGCTTCTATTTCCATAAACTGTCTCATTACTATTTATATCTTCTTCTTCAAGTGTGTGAAATTTGTGAGGCAAGTCTTAAAAGGGGATCTAACTGGTGCATTGGGAATGCTACCTCTGTTTTCTGGCAGATTAGAAGCTACATAAATCAAGCAATGAGAGAAATTAATCACTCATTCCTTCGTAAATGGCGCCTACCATGTGTCAGTGTGGTGGATGTTAGACGTATGGACCAATGCTATAGCTTAACCACTGACACATATAACTATTGGAATAATTTCAAAAACTTGAACTAATTCAGATCCTTTTCTGTGCTATCCATTGTCACAAATCATTGCATAAGATCAATGCAATGATCTATGTTACCCTATGTTACATCTTATATGTCTCAAAATAATAAACAAAAAATGATATCTTCAGGTTCAAAGCAGTATTAGTTGAATTTTCTGACCAAGTCCATCAATCAGGGAAGGTGGTGGTGATCTTTCCCAGCAATAAATATGGCCATATCTAAAGTCATGCTATACTATGACAAAATCAATCATAGAATATGAAATGTTCAGCTTAAAGTTCATCTCATCCAGACCATTAACTGATTCCTTAACCTTCTGTCACAGTCCTACTTTGTGGTTACAAACCACCACAGATCTGGAATTCTGAAACATCTGATTACATTTTAAATGTTTTGGAATTTCTTCCTTATCTATTGCAGAATCTTTTCTCTTGATAGTTATAAAATCTCCTCACCTGACTTACTTTTAAATATTTGAGGATTCTCTATCATCTCTTCCATAAGTCATTTTCTGCTCAAGGCAAAATATTACATTTTTAATATAAATAGCTGAGTATGTTCTCCATTTCAATCACTGTTCCTCAAAAATATTTTTAAGTCGAAGTTTCTTAGGAAGCATATCAGGATTGACCATAATAAACCCTTACGTATAGCTGACTTTACCTAATGGAAAAATAATTTATAAAATAATAATAATTTATAAAACAACTTTAAAATAATTTATCAAATTCCTTATTATAAAATGTTATTTTAATATGATAGCATTGGCTTCTTTAGTGGGCACAGCATTCTTCTCATTATGATTGAATCTTATTCCTTACTAAAACTCCTTAATTTTCTACGTGTGTTGCCAAGCAAATTATAATTTGCATTTTTCTCATATACAGATATTAAAACTATGAAATAATACTTCATTAGACTCAGAATATTGTTCCAGCCAATGAAAACCTTTTACTCATCTTAGAGTAATGAAATCTAATTGGTGATAAATAACTTCTATCTTCACCGATGTAATTATCAAAAACTACCACACAGAATCAGGTTGAAGGTGAAGCTCTAGAGGAGTAATAATAAAGGTGGTATCTGTAAGACTGAGAAAAGCAAGAGTTGACATTTACTGAGTACTTCCTAGTTCCTAGGTTCTGTATCACACCCCACAACAAACGATTACACACCACTGTCAAAATGACCACTTTTGATATGCTAATTCACTAATTTGGTCTTTTAAAACTACTTATTAAGGATCTGCTCTATATAATAAACTACTCCTTGGTGACAGAAAAGTGAATAGAATATGATCCCTGTTCTCATATGACTAGTAGCCAACTGATTCATTTTCCTTTGTCTACAAACAATTTACAAGAGATACTATCAAACCATTTGCAGGATCTCTTTATTTCCATTTAAAATATTTGAGTGCCACCATAGTCATCCTTAGTAAGAAAATCGGCATAATTACTTTAGATTTTCTCTTTGGGCACCTCTGTGTCACCAGTGCCTTATATTATGTGATAGAAGACATCACAGAAAAAGAATTCTCACAGCAATCACCTGTCACAATGAAGATGTGCATTTAGGCCAGACAACTGTAGTCTTCAAATTGTACTATTTACTACCAAAAGTAGGTCCTAGAGCTATAGATTAGTGGTAGAAAGCTTGTTTAGTATACACCAGTCCCTGGATTTGTATTTCTCAGGACAGGAAAGAAAGAAAAATATAAAGAGATAAAGATAGAGAAAGGTAGAGACAGAGAGAAAGGGTGGGGGAGGATAAAAAAAAGTAGAAATATAAAATATCTTATAGTGAAAAATAAATATCTCTCACACTTCAGATTTCAATCTTTTAGTCCCATTCTTTAGAAACATTGACTGTTTCCAACTTTTATAGATATTTCCACATGTATTATGTTCATACACAAACACATGCAAATATGCATTGTCTGTGCATGTATGTAGGGGGCATTTATGTATATGCTTGCTTTAATGTATCTGGAAAGATTTTATGTGAGAACATATATGTCATCATTATAGAGAAAACAGAAGTAAATTTAAAAGTCTCAAATATGCCAGGTAGGGTGGCACATGCCTATGATCCCAGCAGCTCAGGCAGCTGAGGCAAGAGGATCACGAGTCCAAACCAGCCTCAGCAACTTAGCAAGGCCCTAAGCAACTTAGCGAGATTCCGTCTCTAAATAAAATATAAAAAGGGTGGGAGATGGGGCTCAGTGGTTAATTGCCCCTGGGTTTGATTCCCGGTACTAAAAAAAAAAATCAAATTTATCTAATCAAAGTTGTAACAAAATTTGTTTATAGACCTGAGATGGCTACAGATAAAGAATAGCCAAGATCATTTGAATAAAAATAATATGGAGCAACTACTTTTTTTTCCATGTTTTAAAGGGTTACTGTAAAACTATTGCTATTAAAATGGTGTGGTATTGATTCAGAGAGGGACAAATGGAGAATGATAGTGAACTCATAAGCAGACTTATGAAGAAGAAGAAACTTGTTATATGCTAGAGTGGCATTACAAATCAAGAAGAGAGGATAGATGCTATCTAAAAATATCTATCCACATGGGGAAAAGTAGCCCTGTCATAATACATACAAAATTTAATCCCAATGAAAATATAAACACAAAAAACAAGTATCAGAAAAACAAATATTTTAGAACACAGAGGGAAACACTGTCATGTTCTTGAAGTAGTGATGGAGTTAATAAATGAGACAAACAATAAAAGGGAAAACTAAAATTTAAAATTAAGATATCAAAATATAAGGTAATAAGATTTTTTTAATGACAACAAACACCTACAAAAACTAAATAATTGCAGCACCTATAAGCTAGGAAGGATTAATTAATGAGTTAAATTGAGAATTTCTATAAATCAGTAAGGAAAAACAAATCCACAAAAAAAATTAAGCTGCTAAGGTATTGTGGATTAAAGCATTCTTTGCCTCTTTTCTCTGCCTAATTCTCATAAAAATATAAGAGAACTCAAAAATATGGAAACCTATCAGAATGAAAAGAATTGAAGAGAAGAGAGCAGCTGAGAAGTTTTAAGTTTGGAGAAGATAAAAATTAAATAAAATAAAGACTGTTAAAATATAATACAACCTATGAAATAAAAACATAAATCAAAATTGGAAAAATTAAGAGGTGTTTAATAGAACCCAAGAAAGAATTATATATAAATAATAACTTCAGGAAGGGAGACTAAATTGCAAAAAATGAAAGGCATAGAAAAATACCTAAATAGAAATAGAAGATAAAAAGAAGAAAAAGTTCAAATGTCAAAAAAAGGAAGGAAAGAAGGGAGGGAGGGAGGTAAGGAGGGAAAGAAGAAAGAAAGGACAGAAGGGAGGGAGAGAGGGAGGAAGAAAGAGGAAAGAACTCAAGCATAACTGA
This sequence comes from Geosciurus inauris, assembly GCA_004024805.1. Lineage (NCBI taxonomy): Eukaryota > Metazoa > Chordata > Mammalia > Rodentia > Sciuridae > Geosciurus > Geosciurus inauris. Next base: position 30,515 of record PVHX01014985.1, on the reverse strand, counting down.
CAAGATAGACAAAAAAGATTCAACATGTGTGTGCAGAATCCCCAAAAAAGTGAATCAAAATGAGAGAACAGAACAAATACAATAAAAAACGTAATTCAAAAAGTTTTGCACAAGATAACAATGCTACATTTTGAAAGGATATGCTGAGTATCAGAGGACACACACCAAAAATGATCAACTCCAAGACATATCCCAATAATATCCCAATTGACTATCAAAGAAAAATGCCTTTGAACAGTCAAACCATAGAAAGAAGACCAAAACTCCTAAAATAGAGACATCTTATAATATAGTTAGATTACCAACAGTCTTCAAAATCAATGAAAATAAAGTAGCATACATAAAATACTCAAGGAAAGAGAATGTAAGTCAGTGATTTTTATATCCAACTATAAACTACCTTTTCTATAAGGATGAAGACCATAGGCAAATCAATATTGTTCGCCAGAGTGCTTCCTGGAAATTTTACCAGAAAAAGACCACCAGGCAAAGTGAAAGGTGACACTAACATGAGGACTAATGATGGGCACTGAAGACATTTTACTTAGAGACTAAGACTAAGATAGCAAATACAGTATACCATGGCTACAGGCTTTGGCAATGTAGACATGTACTACTAGATGAAATACAATGATGATAGAAAAATCACAAGCAAAACTGTAGTTACTTTCAATAGCCATATTTGTGGAAGTAGTAGTGCTGTCACTACTCAGAGACTGATTTCTCTGGAACATGGAATACAGCCAATAAGGATATAGTGATATGTAATTCTATCATTACCATTGTCTTTGAGAGCCAACAATCTTATTATAGTAGGAAGAATACTCTAAATACTCTAAATGTACTGTATAAGTGTGGTTTAGATTATAAAGTGGAAGTATCAGAATGAACTCTGAAAATGTTATACAAACAATGACCAAGCCATGGCAATGAGCATCTCTAGGACCCAGATTGTAGTCTTAAAATAACATTTCTCATTTTAAAATGCACACACTGTGGACACAAACTCATACAAAGAGAGAGAGAGACAGATAAAGACAGAGAGAGAGAGAGAGAGACAGAGAAGGAGATAAGTGTATGTGAGTCTGGGGAACAAACTAAACAAAACAAACCTAGCACATCTTGTCAAAGAGTTCTAGGGACGTATCTAAAGGATTCAGGAGTCAACTTCAAGATTCTGCTATGTAAGGACAGGAAAATTTGTGCATCAACAAAAATAAATTCAATTGATTGAAACAAACGCAATTCAAATTCTCAAGTTAATAATGACTAAAGAAAAAACTCATGTGTTTCTTATGGAAGATAACTGAAGTACAATTCATTGTTTTTTAAAACTGAAAAAGATTAAAGTATTTGCCCTGTCATTCTTCTATGATTGATACAGCTAAGCAGCCAAACAGTCCATGAGAATTTATTTTTTGAGAAGTATTTCAGCTTTTTATTATTAATGTTATTGGTACATTATAATTATACATAGTAGTGAGTTTCATTATGGTTTATTTATAAACACAGTATAATTTGATTTGTTTCATTCCTTATACCTCCCCTTTCTCTTTCTTCTTCCCTCCCCTAATTTGCTTCTACTACTCTGTTGGTATTTTATTTTCAGGAGGTCTCTTTCTTTCCTTTTTTCTCTCTAGCTTCCACAAATGAGAGAAAACATGACCACTGACTTTCTGTGTTTGGCTTATCTCACTTAGCAGGATGTTCTCCAGTTCCATCCATTTTCCTGCAAATGACATAATTTTGTTCTTTTTTATGATTGAGTAAAGCTCCATTGCATATATACACCACATTTTCTTTATCCATTTATCTGTTGACAAACATCTAAGTTGGTTCCATAGTTTGACTATTATGAACTACATTGCGATAAACATGGGTATGCATGGAACACTGTAGTACAGGAACTTTAATTCTTTTGGAAGTATTTCAGCTAATGAAAGAAGTGTTAGAATCATTTTGTTAGAATTTCACCCTCCTGTCACTCCTAGTGAATCAGTGTGTCTAGCTATTAAGCATCAATGGCTGGATACATCACAAAAATAGAAACAATCAGTAGTTGTGTGACTCTGAGAAGAAAATAGACACCACCACCTCTAAAAAGTCTTACACACCAAAACAAGCCTTTATTTAATAAAGTCTCTAAATTCAACTATCAGGAAATATATTGGACAGAGAATAATACATGGGTCAAAGGAGCAAGTTAAAATATACCATAAAGATGAAATCAGCAACAATCAGACTATTGAGGATTTTACCAATTTCTTGGTTTCTTTAATAAATTAATTGCAAGAAAAATTATGGTAAAATTTTAGATTAAAAGAAACATAAGAACTTTTGAAAACTTCCTGCTTCAGGAAGAACCATTGAATAATAAAACTATAAAGAAAAGTAAGGCAGCTAGCAAGCCCCAAAATAGTGTTTATTTATGGGGGAGGAAAAAAGTCGTGATTGAAATGGTACATGTGGAGGACTTTTGAGGGTGGCTTGCAAAGTTTTATTTGTTAATGTGGGTGTTTTTCTCTAGAGTACAATGATGTATTAAACCAAACATTTATTTCATAACTTTTTTGTACTTGTTATATTTCACAATAAAATAAATAAAATGTAATAAAAGAAATAATACATGAAAATGTTTCAGACTAAAAAAAAGCATAACTCTTCATTGAAAGGGCTGCCAACTACCCAGGTGAATAGGTAGAAAATGCACACATATGGAATCCATGTCAGGACATCAGAAAAGAAGAAAAGTTTCCAAAGCCTCCAGACAGACAAGAGTGCTTCTCAACATCAGCTCTGAAAGCTAGAAGACACTAAATAACCTCTTCATACTTTGAGGGAAAATGACCAACCTGGAGTTTCATATCAAAACAAAATTTGAGTCCAGTGTATCCGTCCAAGAAGGCATGGATCCAGGGAGAAATCAGAAGGAAACCAGGCCACTGACCAGGAAGCGTGAGAACAATTGTGAACCTGGAGAACTCAGAAGATTTCTCTAGAACAAAGTAGAACCTGATAGGATATCCCATGTGTTTCATCATGTGAAAAAAAAATGTTATTTGTATGGATTTTAGAATTTTCTTGCTAAATTTGGAAAATATGTAGGAAGCTAAACAACAAACAAAATGGTAATTGTTAATGCAGAGAAAACCAAAAAATACTGTAGGAAATCAAATGTAAGCCTCAAATATATATTTGTGCAAATGAATGAAATGTATTTCAGTGATATTCTTCAGTACTCTTACAAATACAGATTGAATCGAAGGGTGTTTTCATTTTTATAACTTTTTCCTGATTGATTTTCAAAGACATTATACAAATTAACATTCCCACCAAGTGTATTAGAGAACCTGTTTGCCTACCCTGTAGCCAAAAATGTGATTATCAATTTTTTATCTTTTCCGTTTGAAGATAAATGGAATGTCATTATTATATTAATTTGCATTTTTAAATTGAGGTAAAGCATCTTTTCTTATGCTTATAAGCCATTGTATTTCTTTTTATATTTAATGTATTCCTTTACTTTGTATATATTTTCTATTTGTTTTTTTAATCTCTTCTTATGGAATTATAAGAGCTCTCTATAGACAAATAAAATCAGTACATTTTGACATATGTGTTGTAAATAATTTTGATCAACTTTTCTTTGAATTATGTTATTTTGTGCTAGACAGAAATGCTTGCCCTCAATTATTTAAATGTATCAGTGTTTCCATTATGCTTTCTTGGGTATATTTCTTGCTTACAAAGACTTTCTCCATTCCAAGATTTTTTTTCTTATATTTTTTTCTGTACTGATGGCCTCAGTGTTTATGGTAAAATCTTTGATCCATCTACAATCTGTACTGATATAGCAGGTAAGGATGGGGGATTTAGTTTTTTTTCTTCCCCAATAATTCAAAATCTTAAAATTCAGAACAAAGTAAAATGAATTGTTTTATTGTAAAGCTGAGCTTTTTATTTTCAGCTGCTGAATTCTACAAGACTGTAGAAGAACAAGATGCTAGCCAAACCACATGAAGATTGTTACTACCTCCGTCTGTCATATTCCATGTCCATAACTGAAATGCACCTGCCCTCCTAGTATGTGACATCCAATTCCAAACTATCCCAAGAAGTTTGAAAATTATCCAACCAGTAAGGGATGGCCTCTGACTGCACATCAATATTCTCATAGATTTGAATTATAAAGTATATTTGCATCTTCAGATTGTGTTAGAGAATTTTTTATTTTTAATTTACATACAATAGTTGTACATATATATGTGGTACAATGTTACATTTCAATGTATGTATACAATATGTAATAATTATGAAAATTAGTATATCCATCACTTTAAATATTTATCATTTCTTTCTATTGAGAACATTCAAACTCCTTTCTGCTAGATATTTTAAAATATAGGTTTAACAGTTGTCAAGCATAGTTATCCAAATATGCTAGGAAATAGAAATTATTCCTCATGTCCAACTTCACCCCTACCCCTATTTTTTTTTTTTTTTTTTTTTTGGCACTGGGATTGAACTCAGGGGAACTTGAGCACTGAGCCACATCCCCAGCCCTATTTTGTGTTTTATTTAGAGACAGGGTCTCACTGAGTTGCTAAGAGCCTTGCCATTGCTGAGGCTGGTTTTGAACTTGTGATTCTCCGGACTCAGTCTCCCAAAGTGCTAGGATTATAGGCATGCACCACTGCTCCTGGCACCCCTGCACCTATTAACCACCCTTTCTTTGTCTGTCCCTCCTCCACCTCCTTCCCAGGCTCTGATAACCACTATTTTAATTATTCTAAGGAAATATAAGTATTTCTTTACCTCTGTGAGATTACTCAATGATAGAATAGCATAAGAATAAAAATTTCACAGAGCCCTGTAATCAGAAAAAAAACAATGGAAATAAAGATACTATGATGAGGAAGTCTTTTGATTTAGGTTGGAGTCACAGAAGAGCAACAACAAATGTACACTTTCACCTGCCCCTGGACTCCAGACCTCAGCCAAGTGCCTGACAGGTGCTGCTACAGGATTGCCAAGGATTTCCATGAAGTATAGTATCCTGAAGATAAGAGTAGCTATCTTGGCATATTTTTTTTGGTACCAGGGATTAAACTCAGGGGTACTCGACCACTGAGCCACATTCCCCAGCCCTATGTTGTGTTTTATGTAGAGACAGGGTCTCACTGAGTTGCTTAGTGCCTCGCCATTGCTGAGGCTGGCTTTTTTTTTTTTTTTTTTACATTTGTTTTATTTTTTTATTTATTTATTTTTTTAAAATTTTTTATTTTTATTTTTTATTTTTCTCAAAAGTTGAATTTTGAGAATTCTCAGCCTCCCAAAGTGCTGGGATTACAAGTATGACCCACTGCGCCTGGCTGTCTTGGCATCTTTAAGTTAACCTGCTTAGTGGTCTTGGTTTCTTCCCAGATTGGAGAAATGAAATAGTTAGCAGAGAAAGGTCTCACTCAAGTAGTTACCTAACTTCTTCTCCATTGCCCAAGACCTCTGCTGCATGTGTAACTCTCCAGTTATCATTTTTTGATGTTGATTCTTGGGTGGGCTCATACTCTGATTTGCATGACCTATTTCTCTGCCTTCTTATTCTAAGCTTTCCACAGCCTTTGAATTGCTATAAAAAGAAAGAAACTAGTTTTTGCATTAAAATTGAAGAATAACAAATTATTTTTGTCTAGATTTTCATGAAGGCTTTTAGCAAAGATGGATGTGTTCATGTTATGAAACTGCATGTTTTAAAAGGTGATAGAAGGTTAATTGGACTTTGTTGGGCAAGACTGTACAGAGACAGCTTTTTCTTAGTGGTCAAAATATACTTAACAAAAGTTCATATATCTTAACAGCTACATCACAAAGACTAGTTTGGGAGACAAGACAAAAGATCTTAGCAATGTGTGCAGTTTTCAATAAGAAATTTGGGTGGAATTAGCTGAGGATGAGAGGAAGAGAGAACTGAGCTTTCTTGTTGACATGAAAGAATGTGTTAAGGAGAGAAAACTATAAATATTTTTTCCTCTGACAACCAAAAAATTCCTTGAATAATAAGCACATGTTTGTTTCAGGGGCTATAAAGCCATAGAAAAATATTGAGGCCCTAGTAGCTAGAGAGGAACCTGCAGCAATCATTATCTGCAGAAAAAAGCTCAAGGAGAAACAGTCAAGATAATATTCATCAATATAGGAGTTAATCTTGTCAATTTTCTCTTGAATTTTTCACAGTTAAAATCCTGAATTAAACTACATTGTCTTTTCCTGTAGTAAATCAGAAAATTCTTCTCACCAAAACTACAGATTGGTATATCTTTAGCATGGAGGTAACTATGTTCACATGCCAGGAAATGCAACCTTCTCTTGTTGCTGTGGAGATCACTGGGCCAGATCTGAACCACTGATCAACCACTCTGGCCAGATTTTAAACCTGCCTCCTACTAGTTTCCAAAAATCCTGTGTGACCCAGCTGCTGTTTATATCCATAAGCTTCTTTCTTCTCTGCCTACATAGCCTAGTCCACAAAGAAACTTTTCTGCAGTTCCTTAAATGAATTATACTTGGTCTCTGTTCTGGGTTTTTACACAGTCTCCTCCACCTTCCCTTTTTTGCTTGGCTAACTCACATGATCCCTCAGATACTCATCTTAAATGGCATCTTCTCTGAGGAGCCCTCTCTACTCTTAGTGACTCCTAGGATAAGCAAAACCTGGCTGTCTGTTTTGTCTGTGCCACAACATAAATCACACTTCATTTTGATTGTCAGTTTCGCTGTACTCCCTTTAAGACTGTCAGTTCCTTGAAGTCAGGAAGTACCTTGTTTGCTGTTTTACTTTCTATGGCTACTGGTAAATTCATTTTTGGAAAAAAAAAATTGGCATATACATTCCCTGAAAATGTCTTGATTTTCCTACTTCCATGATTTCTCTTATGCTGCTCTTTTTGCCTGAGTTTCATTCCTACACATTTACCCTCTTACCAGCCCAATGGACACATTTGATGTATCACAGTCCAACTTAGTCTTACAGGCGAGATTCAGATATTATCTCTTGCATGAGCATCTCCTCTAGAATTGACCTGAATTCTCACTATTCTACTCCAAAATCAAGTAGCATGAATAATAACTGCTTTCTAGTGTGCACTCAATTGCTTTTTTCTCCTCCCATACTAGATGAATTCAAAATAGAGACTATGTTTTAAAAACCTTTATTTCCCCCATATCCTCTATCATAGTGCTTTGCAGAGTTGGTGCTTATTATGTACTGAATGAATTATTGTGAATAATTTCTCAAAGCTATGAACTTCTCTGCATTTTCTGTAGAAAATGCTGTCATGGTACTTTTCCCCCTTGTGAATTTCTTCATCTTTCCCATTCTAACAATGAAGCATATGATTTATTTCTATATATTTCCCTTATAGCACTGCAGCAGAAAACCTTCTGAAGAGTTGATGGGAATAATAGAAGCATGTGAATAATTCTGTTTGGTATAGATGAAATTGTAATTAAAATTCACATCTCTTCTACAACTTTTTCAAAGACTCAAAGATCTCTAGCAGGAACTTTTTTCCTCTACCCAGGAGCACTATGGAGATGTGTGCCCTTTTAATGTTTTTTCTCTCTCATCATCAACGTGACCAAAGCCCAATCACCCATCCTTAGAGACCATAGCTCAAACAATACATTACTTGTGAAGTGAACCCTACTTCCTCTAAGCTGAAAACATTCTCTTCCAGCCCCATATGCACATAGCACTGTATTTCTATGTCTCTAATGACAGCTATCTCTTTTTGTTTCACATTTTTGTGAATATTTATGCCCAAGTCTTGTACTCCTCCTACACCTTGAGTTCGCAGAGGGAAAATCTTATGCCTCGTTTCTTTATTTCTTTTCACCCATAAAAAATGCCGTGCACATATATGTTTTCTGTGGCTCATATATCTGTTGAATAGTATACAACAGATACACAAAGAATAGGCACATGAACAAAATATATATAAACAGTTCTCATATTTATGTCTTTGGAGTAAAATTAATATTTATATTAAGGCAGCCTGCTCACCACTGTAAAACTGATCAGATTGATTGATGCCTTTAGAGCCTGGATGACCACACCAACTTAATTTGGTGCCATTTTTCTCTCTTCTAAAACATAGTAAGAGACTCAAGTAGAATTGTAATCACATGTCTTGGATGTCACTTCTTCTCAAAGACTTCTCTGATGCCCAAAGATTTCATATAGACTTCAACAGTGACAATGATAGAGTGCTACTGCCGGCTCATTTGGCTGCTTTCTCTGATTTCTCTGAGAACAGGAACTATATCATTATATTGACTTTTGTGTCAATAAGCAGAGAAAGATGCAGCTGTGATGGGCAGAATAATGCCACCACTGCTCCCTCAGCCCCTACCAAAGATGCCCACATCCTAACCTCAGAACGGGTGCATACTTTATCTTATATGGCAAAAATGACTGCATATGTGAGTAAATTAAGAATATTGAAATGGAGAATATCCTGGATTATCCCTACAAGTCATAAATGTAAGCAGAAGACTCTTTACAAGTGAAAGAGAGAGGCAGTAAGTCATAGAAGAAAATACAACAATAGAAGCAGAGGTTGAAATGATACAATTACTGTCTTTGATGGATCAAAGGGGATAAAAGCCAAGGAATGTGGACAGCCTCTAGTAGCTGGAAAATGCAAGGCATTGGATCCTACCTGGAGCCTCCAGAAGGAACACAATTCAGTCAAGACTTTGATTTTAGCCCAGTGAGCTCCATTTTGAACTTCTGAACTCCAGAAATATAAAATAATAACTGTGTGCTGTTTTAAAGCAACAGTTCATGGTACTGTGTTACAGTAGCAACAGGGAACAGGTGCAACAGCCGGCTGTAACAGGTGCTCCATAAATATCTTTTCAAGGAAAAAGCCACTCCATATTAGGCCTAAAAATCATCTGACAGAATTAATTGATGTAGGTAAAGATTGGAGGTAGGTTAAGGAAGAAATGCCAGTAAACAAAAAAAAATTCCCCACCCCCAATTAAAAGGGGATTCTGAGCAAGGTAGAGACAAACAAACAAAAAGATTCTTATTTTCTGGATTAGGCAATGGAATGGATAATAGTAAATATATAAAGAAAGCTATGCTCCTAAATTGGGAAATGTTTGGTATTAGAATCCCTAGAGAACAACCAGGTGGAGACATTAAGAAACAATGGAAAATTTGATTCATGAACTCAGGAAAGTTAGAATGTAGTACAGTAGTCTTGAAACATGAGATTAGAATAGAAAACTGGCTAGGGGTGAGATTTGAGAGGCAGTGTGATGTTTCTTAAATTCCATGGGAAACCAAACCCAATTCATCCAAAAGGATGCTGGAATGAACATCAATGCTATTTTAGCTGGGAAATAATGCAATCAAAGTGATGGTTTAAAATTAATCTGGCATTTCAAAAAGTTAGACGAAGGACTTTTTAAAGTTTTCAAAACAAAGAAATGATAAATATTTTGATGAAAAATATGTTTAATCAGGTTTAAACATTATAGAATGTATACATATATTGGGCATTACATAATACCTCATTGATATGTACAGTGTATGCTTTCGTGTATCAATTAAATTATAAAATATGAAATAAAGTTCCTTAAAAAAAGAGATTAATTTGGTGTCCTTAGGTAAAATAGATTGGTAGAGGGGAAGACAAGACAGAAATACCATCTAAACTTTACAAATTACTTTCAAAGATGCTATCTTGTTTGATCTTCACAGCAATCTTGTCAGGAAGATAAGACAAAGCATTAGCAAAGGCTAATTATGCCATCATAAAACTATTTGCATTACATTGATGATTATTTCAACCTAAGTTTTAAATCATTATGTATAATTTGTAATGTGCACAATTTTTCACTAAAGTGTTTTAAGGTACTTGGTCAAATTCCTAAACCCTAATATCTGGGGGTCATTTATTAAAAAAAATAAAGAGGGCTGGGGTTGTAGATCAGTGGTAGAGCGCTTGCCTAGCACATGCAAGACATTGGGTTCAATACTCAGTACCACATATAAATAAATAAAATAATGGTATTGTGTCTATCTACAATTAAAAATATTTTTTAAAAAGAAAATAGATGGAATTTCAATGGACAGAATAGTTCAATCTTTCCATAATTCAAATTTACATAAAGTGGGAGAAGAATGGACATTTTATTATTATTAAAAGGAATAATAGAAGTATTCCTATAAATTGAGTTCAATCAGATGCATTTCTCACATATTATAAGAATCTTTTTTATGTTGGAGCCATATTAGTCCAATCTTGTTAACCAAGAATATCACTGCAAACCTTCTCCAGAAGTTCTCTTGTAAAGAATTTTGAGATTTCAATATTGCCCCTAATATCCATCTGACAAGACTTTTTTAGGCGCCAAGCAACTCAGTGAGACCCTGTCTCTAAATAAAATATAAAACAGGGCTGAGGATGTGACTCAGTGGTTGAGTACCCCAAGTTCAATCCCCAGTACCAAAAACAAAAAAATCACATACCTCTACAGAAGAGTCTCTTGGGGACTATATTTAGGTGCTATTAAATAACTGGGAATGAATTGATCAGAACAAGAGAAAAATAACTGAGTGAACACTCAGATAAGTCAGGTTAGAAACTCAACATTGCCCATAATTACTATTTCCCAATCAATTATCTACCTTGGATTTATCATAGGCTGGTCTGGAGCATTCATATGAACAATTCAGTTCTTAGAGCCATAAGAAACAATGTAGGCTTATTTTCATACAGATTAAAACAGATTCTGAGGTTTATTTCAAGACAAATCAAGCTTGTCCTGGGTTTGCTTTTGACACAGCTTTGGCATTCCAGCATCATTAGTTGAGATAAGAACACTATTATTTTGTAAATGTTTGTTATTGGCCTTGTCTTCCCCCCACACCAAATACAAATATTCACAGTTATTTAAGGGCTCTCAGTGTTCAACTAGTCTAAAATGATCAACGTGGTCTAACATCTTGCTGCTGAAAGTTTGGCCCATGGACAAATAGCCTCAGCACAACTATAACTCATTATAAATGGAGAACCTAAGGATGTCCTATTAAATTAAAGTCTGCATGTTTAAAATATTCCTAGTTGATTCATATTCACATTACAACATGAGAAGCTCTGATGTAAACTTCAGAAGTTGCCTTTAGTGTTTTTTATTTGTTCTAATTAGTTATACATGACAGTAGAATGCATTTTGAAACATCTTACATAAATGGAGTATAACTTCTCATTCTTGTACATGATGTAGAGTTACACAGGTCATGTAATCTTATATGCACATAGGGTAATAACGTCTAATTCATTCTACAATGATTCTTACCCCCATATCCCCTCCCCTTCCTTCATTCCTCTCTGTTTAATTCAAAGTACTTCTATTCTTCCCTGGGTCTCTCTACCTTATTGTGAATTAACATCTGCATATCAGAGAAAACATTCAGTTGCTTTTAATTTTACTTCCTCAAAATCCTCCTACAAATATTCTTTGACATTGTAAGAGCTCCAAGCCCCTATAAGTTTCTTGTTTCTTTCACCTGCTCTGATCACCTTCCCATGATCATAAATAGCCAGTCAACTAAAGGGCTTTTCAGACTCCTTATGCCGGAGCACAGTGACTGAATTATGTGAGGGCTTATTCTTTTCATAAAATAAACTTCTTGCTTGAATATACACTTGCCACATTGCTTCTTCTTCGAACTTGATTTGGCTTTGTTTAAATGTGTGCAGATCTTAACGAGGAAGGGAGAGGCGGCAGCACAATTAATAGAAAGAATGAGTCGAGTGAGTGCTGCACATTTCAGCTCAATATCTGTTTCTCTCTGGTTCCACTTCATGGATAATAATTTCAAATATAGGATGTATGATTTTAACTGATTTATGTTTACTAGACATTCACTCATGGGAAACAGATAAAATGCTGTGATAAATTACTGGCTATTTTATAATCTACATGTCCTTACTCAGTTATGGCTTGGGTGGGACATTTCCTCACAAATAGCAGGTGAGTGGAAGTTCCTCCTGTAGTGTTATCTCTTCTTTTCTTCTTCATCAAAGAAAAAGCCATCATCTGGTTCCGTAGGGAAGGTAAAGCAGGTCTAACTGGCCCGGAATCTCCTGGAGGCCACCCTACCATGTTCACATAGATCAACCACTGATCCTGCTTCTGTTTACTGTCTTCCTCATCCACCGTGTGGACTTCCCCACACATGGTTCCCTGTGTGTCCCTAAAATCACTCATTCCACCTGTATCCTGCATGGCCTCATCCACTGAGTCTTTGCTATCTTTCTTGTCTTCCTCTTCCTCTTCCTCCCACCACCATCTGCACAGTACTCTGAGGCTGACTTGCTAATAGGTACCAGGATGTCTGTCATACTCTGAAGTCAGGTGGGCCTGATGCTGTCAATTCTACTTTTGCTCCTCTGTTTACTCCTCAAAGGGTCAACATAGATTAAACCACGATATCTCAGTCATGTACAGGGCAAGAATGAGTAAGGGGAATGACACACACATGGCTTTTAGATCGTGGATTGATCTTTGCCAAGTCATTTAACTCCTCTGAACCTGTGCCTTATCCTGCTGAGAGTCAGCAGACTATGGTGGTATCATAGGCTTTGCAGTAGGCATATAGTAAGATGATAACACATTTTTCGACTCCAGCCCAGATGTTAGGTGCAAAGAGACAGGCACATGTATATGCATATATTCTAGATTCCAGTCCTGGCTTTGCCACCATTTGTAACCCTTTGCCAGTCACATGGCTTCAGATAATTGTCAAATCTATCAAAGCCTCTGTTTTCCAGAGGAGGTAAAGAGGAGAGTACCTTCACTCCTATTTAATATCTAATATATATCACATATATTTACATGTATAGGTTGCACATTCCTTCCAAAAATTTTATAAGACTAAGGTTTAGTCTTTATTATCAGAAAATTAAGGATTGAAAAGATCAGAGAAGCTTTCCAAGCTCTTATGAACTGCTGAGAGATGAGCAAGAATTCAAATTCAGTTCTATGACTCCAAAGCCCATGTATTTTTCTTTTGCAAACCAATGGAGCTCCTAATATAGGATGTTGTGAAATTCATAGGAATTTATGTAAATGAAAATGCTTTGAATAAAAACAAAGCACTTAGCTTACTCATACTGCTATAATACAATATATTAGACTGGGTAACTTATAAATAGCAGAAATTTCTTTTTTATAGTTCTGGAGGCTGGGAAATCCAAGATGTAGCTACCAGCAGGCTTATCATCTAGTGAGGGCCTCAATCCTTACATATGGGGCCTTCTAGATGTTCTCAAATGGCAGAAGGCATGGAAAAAGCAAAAGAGGGACAAATGCTATATCTTCACATGGCAGAAGAGAGGCAATCCACTTCCTCAAACACTCTTATAAATCACTAACCTATTTGCGAAGAAAGAGCTCCATGACATACTTACTTTCCAAAAGACCCTGCTCTTAAAGCCACCCTGGTGGGGATTAAGTCTCAAGACACAAATTTGGGGAGATATTCAGACCATAACAGTACTACAGAAAGATATGGTTACAATATTTGAATTAACACCATTTTTACTGGACAACAAAACCAAAGTATTTTGGTCTCTGCCCCAAATATGTTGACAGTCTGGTTGTGACAAATCTGCATAAAACAGATGAGGAATGTACCATATTATATACATTCAATTAAGCTTAAATAGGAGAGATACAAAGATGAATAAAATCGGCTCTCTCAAGAAAAGCACATAACACTATAATGAAGTTTGGAGGTGAAGAATAAGTAGCATACTGAGAGAGTGCAGAGAACATAGCATTGAACACTGAGGGACAGCAAGAAAAAGCTTACAGAGCATACCACTTTTAAGTCTTGGGAGTTGGGTAGAACATGTGAGAAATTAAGAGAAAACAATGGCACATAGACATCAAAGTGTGCATGTTAAGCACTGTCTAGTTGAAGTGGTTGCATCTGGAAGGGAAATGGCCCTAGAAAAGAAAAATAAAAAGATTTACCATCTTAACTACACATCTTGGTATTGAAATTTTTTCCAATATGCATATATTGACCTTCTGAATTTTTTCAATATAAACATGTCTAAAGGGGAAAAAAATTGTTAGGTTGTGCAAACGGGAAAAATTGAAATAAATTTTTCCACCCTGTAATGTGCTAAATGTAGGTGCCAACAGTAAAAACAGAGGTTATAAGAGGCAGACAGTTTCCAAAAAAGGAAATGTGTATAAAAGAAATGGGATTTGAGTTGGCCTTAAATGATAGGTTAGAGACAAGTAGAGTGGCAAGAGAATGGAAAGAGGACTAGAATTATTTGTCATTTCAATCATGCCTTTTTGCCTGACCCAGTTTGCCTGAGTGGAATTGTGCAAGCAATCCTGGAACATCTCTGCCATTGCGAGTACGTACACCTTGGTTAAGTTTAAAAACGCGTGAAATGAAGCATGCTACAAAGAAATGGAGTGGCTTCTTTGTTTGTTTGTTTGGTCTTTAAAGTGCCTCCTTAACAATTTATATCTTCTATCCAAAACCTTAGAAAATATCTAAGTTCATAGTGCTTAAGTTCAGTTTGTTCTTTCCTTTCTTCTCTCACATTTCAGTGTGAATAGTCAACTTTCTATGAGTAGAAAATCTGAATACTTACACTATTTTGATTTTTAAAGAACATTATTATGGCATCATTGGTTCTTTACAAACATATACATGCACTTCATTAATGAAAACATAATCTTAACTCATATTTGAAGAATGGGGTATAAAGTAATGAACTCAATTAAAGTAGTTATTAAATGACGGCTTAATGATTGTACTGGAACACTAACTAAATAAGCCCAAATAAAAATGAACATTAGTTTAGTCTATGTTAAGAACTCTTGGTAGAATCTAGTGATTTTCACATTTGATCAATAATTAAGTTGATAAATAAGCTTCTGTTGTATTAATGGGCAATGCTAATTACATTTACCTTTTAAGTAATGCTTCATTGTGTTCAGAAAAAAAGGAAAATTTTATTAGCTTAATGATGTTTATGACTCTATGTTTTACCTCAGTAATTGCATTTGTGAACCTGAATCCAAGTTTTTTTAGGTCCTGGCACAGCACATTCCCTTTATTAGCAAGTGGGTCAGAATCTGCATATGGGCCTTACCATCTCCAGAAGGCAAACCATCTGGATGAAACAGAAAACTGACCTTAGAATAGCAGCTTTTTCTTTAAAGTTAGACATCCCACAGATAACTTTTCTGTGTTACTGAATTCCAGGTCTTATCCTGGTGGCATGTGTCAGAAGTAACACCAGGTGTTCCACTGTGGAGAGCTGCATCCCTATAAAGACAAGTGTGGTCATATGTAGTAGCCAGGGATGGCTATGAACTATTGAGTACTTTGAGTACAGGGCAAGTGACAAGACTAAGTAGTTGACATGATCCTTTCATATGATTTAGAGGGATAATCAACAAGTTTAATAGGACTGAGGTTTGGACCATGATGCTGCTATATATAGCCAAATCTTGAGGCCAGTGGAACTGAGCTCCTAGTCCTCCTTCTCTACTCCATTATTCCATTCTTGTTCCTGGGTTAGATGCCAGAATTGCATGGCTTCATTGGTCACTGTTCTTGCCTTCTGGCAGAGCTGGTAAATGATACTAGTGGCCATCTTATTATAGATTGTCAGAAGCTGTAGCTGAGTTCTGAGCTATCTTGGAGACTGTGTGGTCCAAACAGCCTTGCTTTGAGGTGAAGGACACATACTGACCCACACCAAATGCTGTGCATCATCCTGGATGTCAGAGGGAATGGTGAGTATGGTTATTCTTAAGGAAAGCATCCCAGAGTCAAGTTCTGCTAGTGAGCTAGTTGGAAGAAAGCTAGCTACCTGAGAATTTCTCATGTATGCCTGCTCAAAACTGAAACACCAAAACAAGGTTTGTGTGGTGTGGAATATGCATGTCCTTACCTAATAGCTCTCATGGGAGTACTCCATAAGAAACACCCACAGCATTCTACTCCACAGGAATCTTTTCCTGATCTCACCACAAATCAGGTGGTGCCACTGTTTCTTTACCCCTATATTATAGGTACCTCTCTATACATTTCCTCATCCAACTCTGGTTCCTGGGATCTTAGCAAGGTCTACAGCCCAAGTAAGTGAGGTCTAATTGGGAAAATACAGCCCCTTTCAGGTTGTTCAAAAGGGACCTTAAATACAGCCACTAGTTTAAAAGAGTGTTCAAAGAGTTACAAAACCAAAAGGAGTGATAAGTGAATCTTTATGTAAATATTATCAGAAAGCCATGAGCACCTCTATGGTTACAATGTTTAAAAAAATGAATATTGAATTACTAGAATCTAGGACCCAGGTAGAGAAGGACAATAGAAATTCAGACCACTGTAGGAAGAGCCAGTACTGGGGAAAAAAAAAAGACACAACCACTACCATAAATCTCTTCCAAGTCAGAGAATGAGAGGGGAGAGAAACCTCTAACTTCTTGATTTCTCTGGTTTTCAATCTCCTGCCAATTCCCTCCATTGATTGAACCAAATGGAAACCAGTAGGGTCAACACTTTATGATACAGAGTAGAGGAGGAGAAGGGTGGGGATGGATCTGAACAAACACTAAATGATGTAGCCCTTTTCATCCAGGATTGGAGAGAAAACAATTATTTTATATCCCTCTCTTAAGGAATCTTCAGGAAGATATCTCAGGCCCACACACAAGAATATCCTATAGGAACATTATCAAGTGAGGGAAGTTTTTTATCCTAAGTAGCAACTGAGATTTGCTGCAAAACCTGAACATAACAGCTATTAAAGTCCACCTAATGCTGCCAGCCAGGACCCTCAATCTAATCCCAGCTGTGGAATCTACATTTTACTTTAGAACTCAGCATCTTTATCCTGCCAGGGCCACTGAAGTTCCTGAGGCTGTTCTGCTGATTCATGGTGGACCTGGTGATCTTCCATTCTCTTCAAATCATATTATGTGTAGTTAGGATAATCATCTGTAGCTGACATGTTAAAGTTCCACCAAACTGCCAATAACCTAATGTAATATTTAGTCCCCATTTGCACAATGCCTGGTGTGGGTCAGTATGTGTCCTTCACCTCAAAGCAAGGCTGTTTGGACCACACAGCCTCCAAGATAGCTCAGAACTCAGCTACAGCTTCTGACAATCTATAATAAGATGGCCACTAGTATCATTTACCAGCTCTGCCAGAAGGCAAGAACAGTGACCAATGAAGCCATGCAATTCTGGCATCTAACCCAGGAACAAGAATGGAATAATGGAGTAGAGAAGGAGGACTAGGAGCCCAGTTCCACTGGCCTTAAGATTTGGCTATATATAGCAGCATCATGGTCCAAACCTCAGTCCTATTAAACTTGTTGATTATCCCTCTAAATCATATGAAAGGATCATATTAACTACTTAGTCTCGTCACTTGCCCTGTGCTCAAAGTACTCAATAGTTCATAGCCATCCCTGGCTACTACATATGACCACACTTGTCTTTATAGGGATGCAGCTCTCCACACTGGAACATCCTGGTGTCTCTTCTAACACATGTCACCATCCTTGCCTATATATTCTGCCCGTTTAAGTCCACAATCATGTCTCTCACTAAACCTGTACCAAGTCTCCAGATAGATACTCTCCTGGCAAGGAAGAATTCTCAGACAGAGATCACACAGCTGCCAAGTCTCCAGACAGATACTTTCTGTAAGGAGGGGTTCTCAGACAGAGATCACATAGCTCTGTTCCATAGTGAATAGTACTTCCATTTAACCAATAAGTACATGAGTGCTTGTTCTTAACTGAGAGTTTACTTCCTTTCAGAGATCAAGTTTGATGACAATATGTGGATATAAACTTTGGGACACACCATCAACTGATGAATGGATAAAGAAAATATGGTACATATACACAATGGAATACCATAAAAAGAATACAATGTCATTTGTAGAAACCTGAAAGGAATTAAAGATTACATGTGTGAAGTGAAATAATTCAGGGAAGGAAGACAAATACTATAAGATATCACTTATATGTAGAAACTAAGACATGGAGCTCACCAAAGTTGAGAGTAGAATGGTGGTCACCAGAGGCTGAAAAGAGTAGGGGTTAGGAATTGATCAAAGAGGACTAAGTTACAGCTTGAGAGGGGCAGGAGACTCTGGTATGCTGTTGAACAGTTTGGTAAATAAATACCAATAGTGAACTGTGCATTTCAAAAGGCTAGAGGAAAGGATTTTGAAAATTTTTTATCACAGAGAAATGATAAATGTTTGAAGATGTAGATATATTTAAATTGATTTAGATATTGCACAATGTATCCATGTATCAAAGCATTTCATGATATCCTCTTAATATGTACAATTTTATGTTTTTGAGTATCAGTTATAAACCATTTTAAACATTAAAATAAATAAAGTAAGCTTTGGGGCACAGAGAAGCATTACCAAAAGATATCCCCTCAAAGGGCCTCCTATTTTTGTTCAACAATCAATAGTTAAATAAAAACACACCAGAAGGGCAACCTCTTCTCTTATTAGTCATACAATGTGAGGATAGTCTCTTGTCTTCCTTTACCTGCAAAGATCTTGTCCTCAGAGGTTCTGTTAATTTCTGACCCCTTGCATCAGAATCTTCAGTTAGAAAATCAGTTTTCCTGGGCTCTACAACCTATCCAGGAAGCTGAGGAATAGATGACTACTTTCAAGATGTGGTGATGGTCAAAGCGTCTAGTGCTGCCATTTGACAGGTAATACAAGGTGATATATACATGAGGAGTTGTGTGACCTTAGGCACCTCTCCTGACCTCTCCTGAAGACTGTTCTTCATCTAAATGGTGTACTTTATTTCCTTATATATGCAGATAAAACTGTTCTCTCATGTCACCAATAAGCTTTGCTGACTCCATGTAGCCACTGGCAATCCAATCTCCTAATGCGTAGTCTTTTTTTTTTCTTTTAAAATCGGTGCTTAGCTTTATCAAAATAAAATATTCCAGGGTTTAAATTCTCAAATAGTACTCAAAGTCATAAAACTAAGAATCAGTGATCATCTATTATTATCATATTTTCCTTTCCAGAAACAATTTCTACTATTCACTACTTTGTGTGGTTTGCCTCCATATTTATAAATATGCTTATTTTGCTTCTTTTATTCTCTGACTTTAAAAAATTTCCAAATCCACAGAAGCATTGAGAGAATGATGCTTTTGTCACACTTGTTTTACCCCTCCCACACTTTCTCACTCTCTCTCTTTTAAGTAAACTATTGAAATGTAAGTTACAGAAATTGACACCAGTGATGAGAATCAGGGCTGAGTCCCATTTCCCTGATGTGAAGATTGAACGTCTGAGAATCACAGAGGCAAGCGTAGAGAGCAAGTTTTTATTTAGAAGTTAGAACAGATATAGACTTCTCCAAAGAGAAAGGGCCCCAGAGCTGGTGTCTGAGGAAGTGGGGGTGTCCTTCCCCTTTTATACATTTTAGATGTCCTTTGTTCTCATGCTCGCACCTCCCCACATCCTGCCTATGTGACTAGTGACCAAAAGGTAGCCAAAAGCTGGAGTGATTTATGGCAGGAAGAAGCCTCCTAAGGGTACAGGCAGGAAGACAGCAGCCCAGGAGGCATTTATTAATGAGGCCTACAACTCCTTGCAGGGAGGAACAATTCCCTGGAGGCAGGTTACTTTGACAACAGGTGGAGGAGGGGGAAGTGCTCTGGAGGAATTAGCATCTTATTTTCTCCTGAATCAGCCCCCATCTTTCTGACCCAATAATTCATTATCTACACTGACTGTCCTTTTGCCCCCCGCCCCCCCAATATTATGACTCTTCACAGATAAATACATACCCTCTGAAATGAGAGCATCGTTCTCCATAACATCCCCTGGTTACTGCACAAGGAATTCACAAACTACTTTAACAAAACCCTCAACTCAAAAATCACAGCCCCAAGGCCTGGTGAAGCTTATCTACTGATCATGAATGGGTCTGTATTCCTATACTGCTTAGTGGCACATTCCTGGCCCATCTACCTCAATATTATGGAATGTGAATATAGTTCCCTATATTCCTGCACCTGTATATTCGATTCCATGGGAAACATGAGTAACATTCTGAATGCCTTCCTTCAACTCTCAATGCCACATGTAGTTTTCATGTCCTCTAATAATCTCTAGCTGACTTGTATAACTAGGAAGACCTCAAATGTACTTTCAATTGTACAAGAATCACATGAAGCAGCACCAGGCCCAAGGACTTCCTGTAACATCATATTTCCTTTCATGCTAAAAGTAGAGGAATGTGATACGATAGAATTTAGTATATCATAGTAACTCTATTCTTCTTCCTGCAGAGCAGGCATACCTATGACATCATTCATAAGTACACTCTTTTCCAGGTTCCAGAAGCCCTACTGAATGATGCAAGATGGAACCTCAACACATATCACACAGAAAATGGTGTCTTTGTGACTTGTTTTTCTTAGTACACTAGTGAAAAAAGTCCTTTACCTTCTGATATTTGGAACACCTCTTAGAGGATTAAAACATTGCAGGTAGAAATTTGTCTTCCTGTGTACCTGGGAAAGGGTGTGGGAGATTAGTATCAGAGTCAACCTGGGAATCTTAGGACAGGAGATCCAGCTGCTTCTTTAATCTTCATTTTCCTATGTACTCAGGAGTCCAGGCTGGAAAGGGGACTTACACAATCATGTTCCCAAGATCTTAAAATTATGCCTCAGATGAAGACATAGAAAAAGGATTTATGTGGATCTGGTCTGAGATCAGAGAAGAGAGCAAGTGGAGAACAAGAGGTGGGATGTGCACTATCGGAATATTTGGCAAAAGTCTGAAAACTTAGATCTTTGGTGGGAAGGCTCACCACATGGGCAGCCGGGAGGAAGGCAGAACCTTAAGGTCATGAATGGACAGGAAAGTTGCTCTTGAGTGGTGACATATCTCTTCTACTCAGACTTCTCTTTTGGCCAATAGAGATCCCAATTGTTTATAAGTATGCTTGTTTAGAATGTTTTTCGATGTCTTTTTACACTTTCTTGAAAGGGAAAGCTTTTGACTCTCTCAGGTGATAATCTCTCAGTTACAGTGTACACAAGGCACCATCATCTGTCCCTCACAATGATCCTTCCATTCCCAAGAATTCTGGCCAGTGGTTAGTATGGCTCTTATGTCTTCCACCACTCTCTCTGCCAGCCAAATCAGAAAAAGGAGCCAGTTTCCCGTTATTTCTCCACCAGAAGAATGCTTTTCTACTTTCACATAAGAGGAATGCATTTTTTAATTTATTAGTTAATTTTTTTAAAGAAACCTAAATGTATCAGTTCCTTCCAAAGAACACTTAAGCTGTGTATTTTACATTGAATATACATGTAATAATTTTCAAAGTAACTATGATAGGATTGGCAACAACTGCTTTAAACACAAGCACTTCTAATGGAAGTAATAAATTCTCAATTTATATTAGAATTAACATCTAGATTTCACTTTTATCAAGCTTAAAATCATTAAACAAAAAAAAAAAGAATATATGATCAGCCTAAAGAGAGATAACAAAATAAGTTGTATTGTTAAGTTCTAAATATTCACTATGGACATTGAGAAAAACTTTTAAAAAATTGATCTTCACATGAAATGCTTTCCTTTAACTTCACTGAATGACTCAAACTCTAGTACGGATTGCTATATCTCTGATTTCATAAAGTGTGTTCCACAGATCAACAATATGAAAATTTCCAGCATGTGTGTTTAAATACTACTTCAGTTGCATCTCTGGCAATTCTCACACACATGAATGTGTGAAGACCATTCAGAAGGGGAAAAAAAGTAATTATATGAGAGAAGTGATTTTTCCAAACATAAAACTCCAATGATCATTATAAAAATGGTCATAAATACCCCTGTATCTGGGGATATATACGAAAATGTTATTTACAAATGAAATGGCATGGTAGGGTGCCATTGGTCCTAAGTTGATCATTGTTAAAACTAGGTGATGAAAACATGGGGCAATTATGTCACTCTACTTTTGTATGTATTTTAAGTTTTTGATGCTAAAAATTCTCTTAACATGTAGTTGCATAACATTCCCAAAATAGGAGACTTTATCCATAAAGTAGCTTAACTTCTTTTACATGATTAAACTAAGATAGATTAATCTAGCATTCTTTAAATCATTCAGTGTGCATCTGATATTTAATCTAATTGTGACTCATCTGATAAGAGAGACATAAAAATTTACATTTGAAACTATTTTCTTTTGAAACAGCATTTTAGTTACAATGGCCACTTAAAATCATGTTTTTTACCTTCCTGACATTTCTCACAATGTTTCCAATAGCACTTATTAATTATAACTACTCTGATGTAACATCACCTTTCATTTTCTGATCCTTTTCTTTCTCACATGACCCTGTCTCTCTTGAAAAATAAAACTCTTACTTTAGAAAAGCAACTTTAATATCTGGGATCAGTGGAAAGGGTCATGTCTCATTTATTAATGCGTTGGATTCTTTGTCCCTTTAGTCTTTTTTGATCTGAAGAAAAATAACTTCATTTTTTTCTTCTAGCCCCAAATACTCTGAGGCATTGAACTCTTAGCCTCTCTACGCCTGGCAGCTGCTTTTTAAAGGGCTAAACTCTTCTAAGATTGGTTTGTACAAGTAAAACAATTTGAAGTACATCCATAAGGTTTATGAGATCAATAGACTGGTCTACACAGGAGATGGCAGAACGTTTCTAAGAGCTGTCCAAGCCACAACTTTCTTTCAAACAGCTCAACAGTCTTTATACACATCAGCAAGACTGAATTAATCGATACCTGCAGCTTCTGCCAATCACACTTCCACGTGTGACAAATGGCAGTGATTAGTTTAAGTCATAGTTGGAACACTCTACACCCATGATTTTATATAAATAGCCCAAGATTTTTAAAAAGAAAATGGATTATTATTATGATATTGTGCTTTAACATGTACTTCCTGTGACATTTTTAAAGGGACTGGGAGATGAAACGGAGGAATAAAGATGAAAATGACTTCAAAATGGAAGAAAAATATTATTTTAAAATTGAGTAATTCCTTGTTAATGGAGAAATGGCCAAGCTTCTTGGGGAAACACACTTATGTTTTATACTATCAGTGGATGGTATTGACTGTGCTTAATCAATACTGAGTGAAAATGACCTTGGCTTCTACATATGCTAAATCTTTCCTGGCTAAAAGTACATTGTCTTCTTAAACAAACCAAACTAAATCTTAGAGTTTAAGAATACATGTTTTGGGCTGGGGATGTAGCTCAGTGGTAGAGCACTTGCCTTGCATGCGTGAGGCACTGGGTTCGATTCTCAGCACCACATAAATGAATAAAACAAAGATCCATCAACAACTAAAAAAAAATTAAAAAAAAAAATAATGCATGTTTTGGTGTTAAATTCTTAAAGCAAAACAAAGTGTAATCCCTAAAGATGGCTTAATAGCCCCTTGCAAGAGGCAGGCAGAGTTGTCACTGGGAATAGATGGGGGAGGGGAATGGGTTAGGGTGCTGACAGCATTCTCTTCATTGAACTGAAAGGTTGCCTCACTCTTGTTTACATTCACAATGATTCATTAAGCTATACATTTTTATTTGTATATTTGTGAATGCATGTTTTTCAAATTTTTAAAATGTTTACTCTTTGTACCTTTTTTGTCAATTTCATTATGAACCTGAAACTGGTCTTAAGAATAAAGTTAAAAATAATAATTTAAATATGTAAATTATATTTTAAGCTTAAGTAGAACAAAATCTCAAGAGACTATGACTTCCATCTGATTTGCTAGCTATGCTCTGACCAATCTAAAATAGGAGATAGACCAGAATCTTCAACACTGTTAAAAAATGTTCTATATATAAATATATACAATATGTGTATATATGGAATTGTTATATGCAATTTATACACCA
This sequence comes from Geosciurus inauris, assembly GCA_004024805.1. Lineage (NCBI taxonomy): Eukaryota > Metazoa > Chordata > Mammalia > Rodentia > Sciuridae > Geosciurus > Geosciurus inauris. The sequence continues at coordinate 6,495 of PVHX01014985.1, read as the reverse complement.
TTTTATTTGTTCAGTAAAGATGTCGTACTTGAATTAAATTTTCCAGCTTCTGGGTAAATGTAGATGAGTCCAATTTCAGTTAATATTTCCAAGTGTAACTTTTGATTTGAGGACAATTATATTGTAAATCTTTCTGTCGGCTTTATATTTTCTCATAACATGTCTTTGTCTCTCCTAATCCGTTCGTTGAGCCTGTTTTCTATAAGGTCCCTCAACTGAATTACTAAGAATACTCTCCTGGAAAGTGAGATAACACCATTGTAGAACCTTTTGGGCATTCTCCAGTTCAGGAAAACATGGAGCCCAAATAAAGCTCAGATAACATAGGAGCCAAATACCTGACTACAAAGCTAGAAAATAGGTTATTATGTTTTTCTTCTTTTATTCCTGATGCCAAAAGTAGTGCTTGCATCATAACACAACCTAAAATAATACAATTTGAACATCCATAGATTCATTTAATTTAAGGAGTTAACTTTTGTTAATAATCATCCACAAATCAGTTTGATACAATTGCTAGAACTCTTAACACTTCTAAACCTGAACCCAAGATATCAGGAAATTCTTATTCCACCTATATTACACCAAATAATAAATATTAAAAGACGAAAGCAAAAAAAAAAAAAAAAAAAAAGACGAAAGCAGAAGAGAAAAAAATAATGTTTTCTAAATAATGCTACACTTGTAGTTTTGGTGGGAGGTCAATAAAATGAAATGAAAGGCAACATGGTCTGTGCTAGCATGGGACAGAACCAAACAGCGACACCAGTTATCACGGAGTCAATGCTCACGGCCTTATGATACTCACCTCTCAAGCATCTAACGCAAGCATCATTTCCAGGTTATTTTCAAGCTTCCCACAACCTCCTCAGCCTAACACTACTTACATCCTAACCCCTCTCATTTAGTCAACTTCTTTTGATTTTCCCCAACTCCATGCCTAGGAACTCTATCTGCTAACTCCAATATTGTTTGTTCAGTGTCCTTTCACTCAGATATAGCTCTGGAATGCAAAAATAAGACCATTCTGGAGCCTAAACTGAATTCACCCAAGTCAATGGTGGTAATATAGGAATATTTGAGTAAGGGGTATTCTCAATTGGAGAAGGAGTTAGAGATAACACCCTATCCCACTATGGAGATGATGCCTGATCTGAGTATGGCTATGTGAAGTGGCCATAAAGCCATTCCTCAGAGAACTTAAAATTAGCATACTACAATGATTCAGCCACTTCAATGTTTATAGCAGCTCAGTTCACAATAGCCAAGTTATGGAACCAACCCAGGTGCCCTACAACAAATGAATGGATAAAGAAAATGTGGTAGATATACACAATGGAATATTATGCAGCAATAAGGAAGAATAAAATTATGGCATTTGCTGGTAAATGGATGGAACTGGAGAATATCATGCTAAGAGAAATAAGCTGTCCCAAAACCTAAAGGCAGAATATTATCTCTGATACGTTGATGCTAACCCACAAAAAGGGAGGGAAAGGTTAGAAGTTCATTGGACTAGAAAAAGGGGAATAAATGGAAGGGGAGATGGCAGTAGAAAAGACAGTAGAATGAATCAGACATATCTTTCCTATCCTTACGTGTGAATACACAACCAATGTAACTCCACATTGTATACAACCACCATAATGGGATCCTAACTGAAACAAGTTAGACTTATTCTATATATGTATACTATGTCAAAATACACTCTACTATGATGTATATCTAGAAAGAATAAATAAATAATAATTAAAAAGGCCTAGAATTCTTGAAACATAGACACCAAAGAAGTAGTCATGGAGTCCCTAGCTTATATATTTGAACAATTCTTAGAGAAATGTGCATTTTTCCCCAAGAGAAAGCTGTAATAAACTGTTATAAGAAGTTTTGTTTGGAAGACAAAATATTTGTCTCAATCATTAGTGGAGGAATTAATTATGAAAGGGTTCTTGGTGAAGTAAGTATGGGAATTACTGCTTAAGAGAATAGCAAGCCGGGTGCGGTGGCTCACGCTTGTAATCCCAGCACGTAGGGAGGCTGAGACAGGAGAATCGCGAGTTCAAAGCCAGCCTCAGCAATGGCGAGGCGCTAAGCAACTCAGTGAGACCCTGTCTCTACATAAAACACGAAATAGGGCTGGGGATGTGGCTCAGTGGTCGAGTACCCCTGATTTCAATTCCTAGTACCAAAAAAAAAGGGAATAGCAACATAGGCTATCTATATTCTAACAGAATCTAGCATATATGTGCTGATACTCTGAAGGTATTCAGCAAGCAGTCTTAAAATATTGTTAGTACTATGCCATTAAAGATGATACTGCAAGTAGACTCTATAGTCTCCACTAAACTTCTATAATACTACCTGTGTAAGCCTTATGGATGTGAGAAAACTGAAGTGTCAATTATCTTAGTGTTAGCAATAAAGTTTCTTTATGCCAGGATATAGTCTATTGTCATTAGGGATCAGTTGACTTGTTCTAAGGAAGTAGGTCACTTTGTTTTTCTTCTAAATGCTGAGTGAAATATTTTATAAAATACTGAACAGATACATCCCTAACAAGTCATAGGTAAAATATGCTTTTGGGTGACCAGAAACCAACCAACGGGCTCCTTGCCATAATCTTAAAGTGAGTGATGTTGATGAAGTTCCTTAATTTTTCTGAACCTCTGATTCCTGAGAAGAATAATTTGAAATGGAAGACTAAGCAAAATAACATGTGAAAGCATTTTCTAAACTATAAATGCTAAAAATTTGTAAAAAGGAGGAGATAAAGACAGAGTACATATATCCATGTTCTTGGTACTATGTGGAATCATTGATTTCCACATGAGCTTCTGTTACATTATTAGATGTGGGATTATTCTAATCAGATTTCAAGAAAGAGTATCAGCAGAAATTATCATCAAAAGCATTATATATCAATTACCTCCAAATCAAACGTAAGTTGAAGTTTTTTGTAAATAACTACATATCACTATTTGTGATTAGTAGGAATAAAGACTTGCCAAATTAGGCATGTAAAATTTAAATAAAAGGCCAGTTGTGTACAGACACACAAAAAAATACCATCCTAGTACCAAATTTGTATGATTAATTGTGTTGATTTGACTAGACCATGGAGTGTCCAGATATTTGCACATGTGTGTGGTGGCATTTCCATGTAATTAAATTGATATGTAATTAAATTGATAGCTTATTAAAGCAAATCACATTCTCCAAAGTGGGCAGACCTCATCTAATCTATTGAGTGTCTGAATCAAGCAAAGGGCATAGGGTGGGAGAATTTAACCTTCTGACTGACTGCCTGAGCTCAAACACTGGTTTTCTTCTGCTCCTGGACTAAGACACCATTGGCTCCCCTAGTTCTCACACCTATGGTGTCATGCTGAACCATGCCACTGGCTTTACTCGGTCTCCAGTTTTCAGAGAGTTAGATTGTGGTAATTTAAGCCTCCATTATGTATTTAGCAATTCTTTAGCACACACACACATATACTTATGTATACATATATAATAAGGATTATAATATATAATAATACATATAACATATATGCACATATATATACAAAAAATATATATATACATATGTACACACACATACATATTGCCTCTGATTCTCTAGAGAACCCTATCACAAAATTAGATGTCTTCATATTAATAAATTTACTATGGTTTTAGCATATAAAGTATTACATGAATGAAGTATGAAAACTCTTTTAAAATAGCTTGATGCAAAGTATCTTGGATACCAATTTGAATCAAATAAAAAATTAAAAATATTAAAAATGAGTTTGCTACTTTAAACATGCATTGGTTGTTAGAAGTTGGTTATATATAATAAGCAATTGATTTTTTCTCTGGATTTCTTCTTTTTGTTTTTCCTTTGGCTCACTGTATGTTCCTAACCTCTTCCACATAATTTTCTAGTCTTTTATCTCATTGTGGGAAACCAAACAACCATAGAATATTCTGAGAATTGAAGTCAGTCATATGCTTTATTAAGAGCAGAGGTTTTGCTCAACTATGTGGCTTCTCTATAGAACATTAATATTAATAAAATCTATATCAAAATTGAAGAGAAAAATTAAATACAGCAGTTTCAAATATACCAAAATCTAACATATAGCACGTTAGCCACTCCAGGGATGTAGTAGGAAATTTACGTTTATAATCAAGTGTTATCTATTCCTTGAAACATGGGCTCACTTGTGTGGGTGTGGTTAAGAAGTGGGCACCCGCTCTTTCTGTCCTGAACCTCAAAGTCACAGAGACAGAAAGTAAAATGGTGATTGCCAGGGGAAGGAAGTATTGCAAGTTTTTGCTTAATGGATATTGAGTTTCAGTTTCATAAAATTAGATGAGTTCTGAATATTTTGTTAAGAATTGATTGAACTAATGTTGAACATTGTTAAATGTTTTTTTTTTTTCTGTTTTGAGATGACCTTTATTTGACGTTTGCCAAAAAAAAAGACACACAGATAGCAAAGTGGTATGTCAAAAGGGCTCACTCGCCATTATTACACATCAGTGAAATGCAATCAAAACCCCATGGAACCCAAAGCCTCACAACTAGTGCAATGGCTATCAGAAAAATGAAAGTTAGAAGATGGTACATACATGGAAAGAAGGAAAACATTTTACATTGTAAGTGGAAATGTAAATTGGTATAGTTATTATGGAAAACATTAGGGAGACTTCTCATAAAATTAAAAATGAAACTATCATATTATACAATAATCTTACTACTGGGTACATAGCAAAAAGAATTTAGGACATTGATAAGTCCTGTACCCACATGTTCATTTCTACATTATTCATGGTAGCCAGGATATGGAAATAACCTAATTGTACATTGGTGGATGAATGGATAGATAAAAATGTGAGACATGTATGTTATTCAGCCTTACAAAAGAATAAAATTCCACCATTTGCAACAACATGAATGAACTGGGAGAATATTATGCTACATGAAATAAACCAGATGCAGAAAGACAAATACTGGATGATCTCATTTGTATGTGAAATGTAAAAGTGTCAAACTCATAAAAGCAGAGTGTAGAATGGTGGTCATCAGAGCCTGGGAAGTGGAGGAAGTGGGGAAACTGTGATCAATAGGCATAAGCTTTCAGTTACGCAAGGTGAGTAAGTTCTGGAAATGTAAAGTGCAAAATATGAGCATAATTGACAATATCCTATTGTGCCTTTCAAATTCACAAAGTGAGTAGATCTCAAATGTTCTCACTATATACACAAAAAAATTTGTAACAATATGACATTATGGATATGTTAATTAGCATGATAGTGGTGATTATTTCACAATATGTTCATATATCAAGTTGTCAAATTTATATCTTAATTACAAAAATATTTAATTCCTCAATAAAAGTAGAGAAACAGGTGAAACTAATTTTAATAATATACCTTATTTAACCTAGTAGATCCAAATTTAAACATGCAATTGACAATTTTTTAAAAATTTATAAAGTATTTCATACTTTCTTTATCCTGAGAATTTAAAATCCAGCATATATTTTGCAGGTAGTACTATCATAATTCACATTAGCCACACCTCAAGTGCTCAATAGCCACATCTGGTAAATGGTTACTACATTGGACAGTAATGTACATCTACATCTGCAGGTGTAGATGAGTTGTATCTTAATTGTTAAAAGACAAGTGTCCGTAGGATATTATGTCAGCTCAAGATGGTGGGCATCTAAGGTAGCCTGTGGGACTAGAAAATGCCAAGTTGATACTTGCACAAAATGCCAAATAAGGCCAAAGCAAGGGCCAAGTCTGAAGTGTGGTTGGCTCAGTCAGGATGAATCACTGTTAAATTTGCAGTTTATTATTGTTTGCATTGACAGTGAATGGAAGAATAGCCAAAAGTGCTAACTCTCTGGCTCTTTGTTCTTCACACCAGAAAGGATGACATGAAAACAAAAAGGGAAGGGATGACTACACTGTTAGTGGACAACAGCCCAAGGCTAAGGAGGCACCTTGAGACTGCTAAGTGGGTGTGTCTGTATGGACACCCTGAAGGAGACAGACAAAGTTCAAACTTCATCCAACTTGAGATGCTAAAGTGGTGAGAAACTGTCTCTTCATAGACTCCCAGGAGACAGGCAAGTGGGAGATGGCCTCACAGAAGTTCCTAACTAGCCCCTCATTCTCTCACATCCTGGAAGGATCACATGGTATGATGCCAAGATTCAAGTTCACACTGGTTCAAGCCTTTACCCCGAGTGGTCTATGTGAACACGTGCAAGGTTGCCAAGGCAACACAGCATAGCCTTCCTCTGTGTTATCAAGAGAGGAAGAGAAAAGACTTCCATACAAGAATGTTTAACTTCAAAAGCCCCTCAACTCAGCAATTTCTCCTACATTTGTATAGTTTAATTTTAACTTTTAACTCTTGAATCCAACTGGAATATATATTTATATATATTCTGAGTGAGTCTTTTATAGGAATACTCTCAACAGGAAGAGGTGCAC
>PVHX01014984.1:0-48373 GCA_004024805.1 Geosciurus inauris | reverse complement strand
ACGCCTCCTGGCTACCGCTGCCTCCCGGTGATCCTGTACTCACACATACACGAGCGAAATTCCTGCGTGGGATGTTGAGCTGCAGAATGATGCCAGGAAGCTGGCTGGAAAACGGCACCTCCACCACTTCCAGCTTTGGTCCCTGAGAGCCTAGCGCAGAGTGGACTGTCTAGGCCGCCATCTTGGAACCGCCCCTCTGTGAAGATATTTGGCTTTTCATAGTCTATTACCTTACTTATGGACACAAGGCCCAAGCTAGCCTCTTTAGGGTGTACATGTGTGCTACTACACACACCTTCAGCAGGAATTGGGCCCTCTCAAATGCTCACCTCAAAACTCTCTCTAACTCTGCCTAACTCAAATCCTTCTCTCCTTCTTTCCTTTATTCTCTATCTCAAGATCTTGAAATGTATCTCTATGTCCAGTCTCCCACAAAAATGATCAGCTTCATTCTTTTCCATCCAGTATCACTACTGAATAGGTGAATAGGAGCTTTGGATCCTGAGGGCAGAGATGGCTTGGTGGACTAGACTTTGTGGTGGACTGGCTTTTGGATGGAACTTGAAAAATAAATAAATGAATGAAAAGGACTTTTTCAGTGGACCTCTTGGAAGGCATGTGTTCGCATACACATAAAGATCCTGTACCTTGTTACTCCCCAAAAGTACTTGACTCATAATAGAAATGACTCACTTTTGTTATTTTAGCCTTAGAATGTTCCTGTCATCAGGACTGTAAGTATGGAAAAAATTCATGTTCCTCTTTGTATATTTTTTCAATGTATGAATGAGTGATTCCAAAAATACTCTATCAGAATCTAGTGTGAACAAATCAATGTGATACATAACAGAAGAAAATTCATGTAAACATAGCCCATTATAATTTTCATCTTATGGACTCATAAAATAGTTGAATTTCTTACAGTATTGAGTTATCATATACTAAGCATCAATTTAGGGGAAAATATAATAAACTAATATTCTTGATGATTATTTTTATTTTGCATTGTCTTAAAAATATTTGAACTATGGAATAATCTTATCACTAGATGCCTACAAAGAATAACATAACAAGAGGAATTTTTAAAAGACTATTACATGTTAATTAGCTTATAATGGTATTAAGGAGCTGCTCTTGTGTTTGAGGTAAGATGTTAATCTTTGTTGTAATTTAAGTATGAGATATAGTCCTAACCTTGAGCAATAATCCCTTAAGGGCAAGGTTGCCTACTTTGGTTATTTGAGTTATTAAATTACATATAGGTATCTAGTAGCAGAGACTGAGAATCATGTCTAAGAATTTAGCAGTCCATAGAGGTCACTTTAAAAGATATTAATTGTATCTCTTATAAGAGAAGCAGAAAGAAGGAAGCGATGTATAAAGAAACCAAGATGTACAAAACTGAGTGGAATGTAAATGATTAATCAATGACATCATCATGGCTGAAAAAGCAATGTGTGAAAAAAGTGAGCGCTAGAACTTAGAAAAGGAGAATCAGTGTGATTCAAAGATTTTCCATGAGGAAAGGGCAACTAACTGTCATTTGGAAAGGATTTAACTATAATTGAGACTGGTCACCGGGGTCTCAAAACACAATTTCCTCGGCCACCAAGATCATTCAGTGAATTTACTTCAACTGGATCCATGCTTTTGAAGACAATTCTTAACTTAAAATCTTCATTATTGTACTATAGGACTACAGGGAGAAAACACACTATAAAAGTGGCAATTCTTTTGGATATGATCATTAAATTTTCGCTTAAATGAATAATTCAACATTCAGTTTAATAAGCCCAATTTCTTTAAAAGGCATAGAGCAATTCAAAATTGTTTCATCCTATGTCAGTTTTTAAGAAATCTATTTCACTTACATTGTTAAATTTGTTGGCATAAAGTTTGTAATGTTAAATTATCCTTTGTGGTAGGATCTGTAACCATAATTCTTGCATTTCTGTTGTTAGTGATTTGTAATCTTTCTCTTGTTCTTTTTGTTATGATCAGTCTAGTATGAGTTTAATTGTTCTATGGCTATTTCCCAAGAACACTTTGTTCACTTTTTCTTGTTTTATTTTGTTTTGTTGCAGTGGTTATTTCTTTTCAATTTCACTGATTTCTGCTGTCAAATTTATTATTTCCTTACTTCAGCTTACTTTGGGTTGCTGGACCCTTTTTTCTGAATTTGTTTTTCACTCTTGATATGTTGGTCCTTTATTTATTTAACAGATTTAATAAGGTATAAATTACAAAAATTGTATATAGTTATAATGTACAATGTGATGTTTTGAGATGCATACACACTGTAAAATTATTTTCATTATCAAGTTAACTAACGTCCATCAACAGTTACCTTGTGTGTATATGTGTGTGTGGGTGTGTTTGTGCATCTCTGTGTGGGAACATTTAAGATCTACTCTAAGAAAATTATAAATATGCAAGTTAATACTATCAACATGTTATATTTTAGATGTTTTTACAAATTATTAAAGTGTGACATAAAGCAGTTCTCTCAAACAGTTCTTTCTTATATAAGCACTCAACAATATAACTTTCTCTAGAGTTAGTATTTTAACTGCATTCCACATATTTTGTTATGTTAAAATTTTAGTTATTCAGTTAGAGATGTCTTATAATTTCTATTGTGATTTTTTTTTACCGTCATTGTTTTTGCTATTATTTTCAAGGGAAAAGAAAAGCATGTTCCTTATTTTTAAGGCAACATTTTGGTAATTAAATCTATTGATATCATGGACAACATTGACATAGATTTATAATATCAAATGAAACAAAGATATGGGAAAAGCCTAGATCATGTTCAAACAGTGTTTCTTGTATTAGTAATACTTTGAGTTTTTTTCATTCTTTAGATTACTTTGAAGAACTTGCACTCAGGCAAATTCAAACTATCTAGGAAACAAAAGCATTTTATGAATATTGAAAAATATTGAAAAGCAAAAGCATTTTATAATAATTGATTTTAAAGTAAAGAAAATCTTTGTTGGAAGATAAACTATCACTGGGATAAACATCCACAGATAGGAACCTTACAAGATCCCCAATAGACCCAATCAAATTAGAAGTTCTCCATGGCATAATTGAAATGCCTAACATAGAATATAAGGAAAGAATATTAAAAGCTGCCAGAGACAAACATCTAGGTCACATTAAATAGAAACCCATAAGGCTCACTTCTGATTTCTCAGGTAAGATCCTTAAATCGAGGAGGGCCTGGAACGAACTAATTCAAGCTCTAAAAGGAAACAACTGCCAGCCAAGGTTACTATACCCAACTAAGCTCAGTTTCAAATTCAAGTGGGGAATAAAATTTTTACATGACAAGAATAAACTAAAATAACCCATGACTACACAACCAGCAACCCAAAGAATACTCAAAGATAACCTGAACACAGAGGAACTCAAATATGAAAGCTTTCACATACAGGAAGATCAATAGAAGAGTAATCCACTATGTGCAAATCAAGACAGTATTAAATATAACAAATATCAAAATGGCAAGAAACCACAAACACATATTCATACTAATACTTAATGATAATGATCTCAAAGGCCCAATTAAAAGACAGATTAATAGAATGGATCAAAAAACTGAAATCCAACTCTATGCTGTCTGTAGGAGACTCATAGGCAAAGACACCTAGGCTGAAGGTAAAAGGACAGAAGATATTCCACCCAGACTCCAAAAACAAGCAGAAGTACCCATCTTCATATCTTGAAAAGCAGCTATCAAGCAAAAGTTAATCAGAAGAGACAAAGAAATTCACTACATCCTAGTAAAGTGAACAATCCAAGAAGAAGATATAATGACAGTAAATATTTATGCTCCATGTGTCAGTAGTGTATCCAATTACATAAAAAAAATACTCCATGACATTAAATCTCAGACCCCAACACAATAATACTGGGTGATTTCCACATACCTTATCATCAATAGGCAAGTCATCAAAATGTAAAATCAATAAAAATATCTCAAACCTAAATAACATTATAAAATAGACCTAATAAGCATCCAAAAATATCACTGGGGATTCAGAACAAGAATTATTATAGATTCACAGGGGAATTAGGAATGGTGGGCATAATGTATAATGATATTTCTTTAAATATTTTTATTAGCCTGACCATCCTCAACTTGTGCTCTATTTAATGTCAATAATTTCCCAGAATTACTACTTTCTTCTTTTTCTCTTACTGTACTTCTTTATTGTTTATATTTGAGGAAAAAGAAAGCATGAGAAAAGTGTGAAGTTTGACATCTGAACTCTTTCACAATCTGGTCACAATATGTATGTTCAAGGTTAACATACCTTCATAAATTCTCTTTTACAGTCCCTTCAGTTCACCTCTTTGTCCATTGACTTGAATATTATGACTGCTTCTCCCTTACTCTTTTTCCATTATGGAGCTAAAATATTAGGGTATAGTAAGAATCACTTACATATGTTGGTCTCTGTTACAGAGTTAGAGCTCCTAGAATCTCTTTGGAGATGGATGATAGGAAATATTTTGTGCTAATATTTGTTGTTCCTAACCAAAAATTCCAAAGGTTTTTGTCATTTTCTGTGTGATAGGAACTTCTCACACAGAGCTCTTAAATTCTTTGAATTTCCTGAGTAATAGGAGCATCATTTGTCCTATTGAAGTGAATTTTGTTAGACTCCTGATAGCCTCAGGCTGGTAGTGGTGGCCAGGGGATCCTATCATGTGACTAGAGGGTTGGAACTTTTAGCCCCACGCCTTTACAACCAAGGAAAGGAGAGGGGCTGAAGGTTGAGTTGAGCACCAATGGCCAATAATTTAATCAGTTTTGCTTTCATAATGAAGCCTTTATGAAAACCCAAAAGGACAGTTTGGGGAGCCGGTGGATGGCTGAGCATGTGGAGATGTCAGGTGGGTGGCATTCCTTGAAAGAGCATGGGTTTTTTGTGCCTCTTCCCATGAATTTTATCCTATGCATCTCTTCCCTTTGGGGGTTCACTTGTATCTTTTGTAGTGTCTTCTATGATAAATGGGTTAACATAAATAATGTGTTTTCCTGAGCTCTGAGCCTTTCTAACAAATTAGTTGATCCCAATGACAGGATAAGGGAACCCTGATTTATAGCTGTTTAGTCAGAAGCACAAGTCACACCTGGGACTTGTGATTAGTATCTGAAGTGTGTGTGTGGAGGGATGATTTCGTGAGACTGAGCCCTTAACCTGTGGGTTCTGATGATAATAATACGTAGTGTCATAATTGATTTAAGTCGTGTGGCATCCAACTGGGGTCAGGTGGAGAATTGGTTATTGGTGGGAAGAAACATCCCTGAAGTTTTGATAAAGTATTCTGTGTTGTAATGCATGTGTGAGAGTGGGAAAAAATGTTTTTCCCTCCAAATCCTTCAGTTATTATTCCTAACATAAGTCTTTTACTGATTCAACTCCTTTTACACTTAGCTATTATTCTTACCAACTTCAAAGAGTATACATCATGTAGCATAATTAAAATACATTGAACAACTATTATTTAAGGCATATATCTTTTCATATTTTTCCCAATTTCTTTGTACTCTCAATATCCAGCACACTTAGATGTTCAATAGATATTTCAGGACATTACAGATGATGAAAGTAATGGATTGCAGATCATCTTGAGTAATTATGGCTCATATGTCATTTATTTATTTTTCTTTGTTTTATAGGTACATATAGAGAAGAACAGAAATGTACCTACCGATCACTGATACAAGGCTTTATCTGCAAACAGACTGACCAAGTAGTCCTAATTCTCGATAAAGTTGATGTCACTTGGGCAACCCAGAATTTATATCCAGTTGTATCTGTTACTAGCGGTTTTGTTGACGTATTTAGTAGCATAAATGCCAATACCCTCTGCTCTACCCCTAGGCCTGTATCTACTTTCTATACCATTTTACCCACCAGGCAAATCACCAAGGTCTGCTTTGTAGATCAGACTCCTCAAGTTTTACGCTTTCACCTTCTGGGGAACAAAAGTACCTCCAAGTTTCTCTTGGCTGTGTTCTACCATGAGCTCCAGAGACCCCATGTTTTCTTAGGGGGAAACTTTATTCCACCTGCCTTCACGCAATCAGCCTCCTCACTGCTGGATGAGCCTATTGGTGCCAACTATTTCAACATCATGGATAACCTCTTGTATGTTGTCCTGCAAGGAGAGGACCCCATTGAAATACGCACAGGGCTTTCCATGTCTTTGGCCTTCACGGTGACCTCTTCAGTCCTAGAAAAGGGCTGGGAAACAGTGATGCTTAAAAGACTAACTAACTTCCTGCAGATTGATCAAGACCAAATCAGATTTATGCATGAGATGCCTGGCAATGAAGGGACCTTAAAGACCATTGCTGACAGTAGAGCCAAAAGAAAGCTCAACTGCCCAACTGTGACCTGTGCCAGTCATTATAGAAGAGTTGGTCAGCGTAGACCTCTCATGGAAATGAACTCACACTCAGTCTTACCACCAACCACTATGGAAACTATCTCAAAAGTGATTGTCATTGAAATTGGTGATCTGCCAACAGTAAGGAACACTGAACTGAATCCATCCTTATCAAGTAGCAAATTACAGAAGTTGGCTCGCCAAGTCATCACTGCTCAACAGACAGGAGCATTGCCGAATGTTCTGAATATGACTTTTGGAGCATTAGTGGTGACTCCGTCAAAAGGAGTCATCATTGGCTATGGGTATGTACTAACTATAATAATATCAGAATTAGGGCTGATCTTTTTTAAAGCATTTTTGGTGCTTACTACTTATTATTTGTTTTTCATTGTGGCATATTTGTGTATACATAAAAATGTAATTTGGTCAGTTTCACTCCCTAGTACATGTTCAATCTTTCCTTTTTAGGCTGGGAGTTCCCCACCAGGATTTTACTTCTTTACACTCTCTTTCATCTGGAATTCTATGAGGATACATTTTATGTGGCTTATTTTCCTTTAAGTAAAAACCCATGTCCTAGGCAATTAAATGAGCATTAAGGTTTCTCAACTCCTAGGAGTTGCCAAATATGGTAAATAGAGCCCCGCAGCCTTAGCAGGCCCCAAGGCCAGCTTAGCCTTCCCTGAGGGCTGATAACTTGAGTTCATATTGACACATCTTGCAAGTGTCAGCCTACTTACACTGAATCACATAACCTGGCTGTATTTTTATGATAAGAATAAAAGCTCAAAAAGTCATTTAAATGATCAATTTTTAAATTCATTGTTCAATCCATATTCTCCATCATTATTCTATTTTCCAGGTATTTAATGACATTATATTTTGAATCTTAAAGTAAAAAGTATATAAAAATGTTTTTCTGAAGCAACTTGTTTTCAGCTAACTTGTTCACTTACTTATTCATGTAATAATTTAAGGAAAGGGCTAGGCTCTGGGGTTCCTGAAATGAAAAAGATATTCTCTTGCTACTTTTGTCATTTTTTTGGTACTGCTAATAAATAAGCAAGTAATATTTAATGGGTAGGAGTTATTTGTAAACAACTATCTCCTATGTGTATGGGGTTCACTAGAATTGAATGAAAACAAGAACCAAAAAGACTCTTTTACACTCACAGATATATTCAAGTAATACATTGATTTCCATTTTATGCTCAGAGTGACCTATTCAAATGATGCTTGGTATTTTTGTACTGTTTTTAAAATGGAGATAGTTGTTCTTTTTCAGTGAAAAGAAAGCTCAAGCAGCTTTTTTGTTTCTTTTTCCCTGGATCTGGTGTATTTGAAGGGATTTGGAAATTGTTAGCTTAGAATTAAAAAGTACTTATAGTTTACGACTGCTCAAACTATTAAATCTTGGATATTTTTGCTATCCACCAGACTTTTACCTTATTCTATCGTCTTTATCTTCTTCTATCTTTATTCTCTTGTAAATGGAATTATTAGGAATCTGAAAAATTTTATGGGTAATGCATCTTAGCTTATGTTTAGTTTTTTTTCTTTCCTTTACCATCATTTCATTTAGATTTCACTAAGCTACTATAAGTATATTATAGGTATGTATACCTCATTCAGCCTGTTGCTTGATTTTAATTAGAATTATAGTTCTGAACTTTCCTCATAGGTCATCATTCCAAAATGACTGATTTTTATGTTGTATAAAAACTGCTCAGTGAATATTCAGTCCTTAATGAGAAAGAGAAAAGTCAATGAGTAGAACAGTCAAGGTACATCTGAGGAATTCCTACAGAGATAGGTTCTGTCACCAGTCAGGTACATACCCACAGAGAGTAGGGCATATCATTCCATCATGAGGAATTGAGACAGCATCAGAGAAAAAGATCACTTTTACTTTTCACTCACCATTTATCATAGCGTCACATTTTCACTTTTGGCTCAGATGTTTCTGATTTAATACAAAACTACTGAATGTGTATATTGTAGCATTGATTTTCTGTTGGAATGTGTTATGTCCTTCATTTTTTTCTATTTCTCTAGTATTTTAAGAGAGATTTCCTAGATATAATTCAAAATGTAAATCTTCTGAAGATAAAGAAAGTCTGCTTTTTAAGCCTATCTGAAAAAATCTTTTCAGAATGAGAAACCCATGTCCTAGGCAATTGAATGAGCATTAAGTTTTCTCAACTCCTAGGAGTTGCCAAATATGGTAAATAGAGCCCCCCAGCCCTAGCAGGCCCCAAGGCCAACTTAGTTTCCTTCAGCTTTGATCAGTGTCTGTAGGGACAACCATTCAACTCACTGGAGAGCCATTGACAAGCTAATGAATTGATCTTGAGATAGCAGAAATGAGTCCAGTAACCAGTTCTTCCTGGAAAAGCACCATGTATGTTCCCCAGAGATGCATTCTTATTAATCTAATGGGGCTTTGTAAATTTCAAAAAATGAGGCCATATTAGACTGTTGCATTTCCAGGAGTTTGCTGCTTACTTTCAAGAAGGTACCAGCTTTGGCTTTGTGGGAGACAAATGGAGTTGCAGTCTACTTTTAAAGTTACCAGTACATAGTCAGGTGTCCTCTGGTCTTTATCTTCTAGAAGCATCTGACTTTAAATTTCCATGCACCTATTTTCCAACTTCCAAAACTTTATGACTCTCTGTTTTCATTTGTTATCCTCAGATGTCTTCTTTATTTCTTTTTACTTACACTATCATTTATACATTTTTATTCTTTAGATAATTGCAGTGGGGTTTTTAGAGATGGGAAAGATAAGTACATGTTCAGTCTTTCCTTTTAGAGCTGAGAGTTCCCCACCAGGGTTTTACTTCCATACACTCTCTTTCACCTGGAATTCTATGAGGATACATTTTATATGGCTTACTTTCCTTTCAGTAGAAACTTGGCTTTTGTTCTTTTGAATGTCCTTCATATCTTTTCCTTCTCCCTTCCTCCCTCCCTCCCTTTCCTTCTCATGCTTCATTCTCTTCCATACTAGGAAAAAAATCTCTAAATAATATTCTTTGTGGTACACTAGAGTTTGTGTGTGTGTGCATATATGTGTGTGTGTGTGTGTATACACACATATATATACACACACATACATATACACACACATATACACACATACACACACACACACACTCACTCACAAACACACACACATATATATATACACGGTTTTGGCAGAGTTGACCATAAGCCATAAGAAAGGGAGAATATTCTGGATTTTCAAAGTGGTCCCAACCAAACACACAGCCCTAAAAAAAAGGAGAGCTTTCTCTTGCTGTGGTCAAAAAAGGCAGAAGAGGAAAGCAGAGCCTTTGAATGTGAGAAGGCCTTCGTGTGTCATTGCTTTTAAGGTGGAAGAGGACATGTGAAACTATGGTAGGCAGATTCTGTGAGGAGATGGTAGACATTGCCTGACAACCAGTGAGCAGACAGGGACTTCAACTTTATAGCCACAAGGGATGAATTCTGCTGATATCCAGAATGAGTTTGGAACTTGATTCTTCCTGAGAGCCTCTCTACATGTTCACTGAACTCATGTTCACTGAACTCAGTTGAGCCTGTCTCACCCATGCCCTGGGGAATAATACACTGGTATAATTCTAAGTCACTAATTTTGTGGTATTCTATTGTACTGCAAAGCATAAAGCTCTTTGATTGTGACATTACCATGAAACGTGGACCCAGCAAACAGTTGTAATGAAGAAGATCATGACAATATGGAGTTTACATCTGTGTGTGTGTGTGTGTGTGTTTATCACATTAGTGGCTAAGTCCCCCTGTTCTACATAAGGACTGCACTGTGAAGTTGCCTTGGAACAGAGAAGAAAACTAGGAATGTCAATAGGTGATGCCAGTTAGATGATGTTAGTTCAGGTTTTTATTTCTGCAACCTTCATGTCTCCCAGGCACCTGCTTTCTAGGAAACAGCTGTTTGAAGTATGCAAGGCAGATTTTGTGACACAATAGGATCTTTCATGATCCGTACAATTTTTGTCCTGGAAGATAATCCTGTGTTGCCAGTTTCTCATTACAAAGCTACAACCTTACCACGGCAGAGTGTTTTAATGCCATATCATCTTTTCACTGCAGTGTAAATCCACTATTTTTTTGAATTAGTGAATGACAAAATTATTCTAATAATATTTCATATTTGTGGCCTTATGTTCTGCATTAACACATTTTCTATAGAATTAAAAATTGTTCCTTTAATTACTAGCATTTTAAAAAGTCTTCAACTAAACCTAAAAAAAAAAAGACAGATTACATAACATCCAGCCTTATTAAATGGGAAATAACACAGAACATTCACACTTTTATTGATGATTCATGGTTATCATTAAAACTATCATTTATTTCACAGCACTGTTTCTGCAATAACGCCCTTGGGGACTATTGTTCTTATACTAAATGGTCTCAGAGCACTAAATCTTTGATTCTTGTTCTGCAGTTTACATCTTTTATTTTCTATTTTCCTTGTGAACAGGATGTTAATTGTAATCTTTTGCTGCTGCTGACATGTCTGCATCCAGCAATTCCCTGCCCTCATGTACATGAGGTTCTAATTCCAAAATTGAATCACACTATCTGAAAATCAAGTGTTAAGATTTTTGAGCACACATGGTGAAGTTTTAGCTAAATGCAATAGATTCATGAAACCCTACATTTCAGTATTTTTTAATTCCCCAAACGTTATTTGAACAGCTATTATATTCAAACTATTACATAGATTCTATGAAATCTAGATTTTTTTTACTTAGTAGAGAGGTAAAAAACATTTATTTAGCTATTTCATGAGAATATATTAAAACTCATTCCATCTTTCTTACAAAAAATCATTAATTGAATGTGAACCAGCTTAACCACTAGTATAGTTTTCCATAAAACTAACTTGGAGTGTATTTTCATTTTTATATTTATTCAGTAGTCAAGGTTTCAACTTACTGCTCTATTCCCGAGTTCCTAATAATACATTTTCATTCACAATAAATGATCATTCAATATTTATGACAAATAAGAAAACATAAACTTCATGGCATCTCTATTATTCTAATAGTCCTATGTACATAATACCTTAAATTAAATCTCTTCCTTAGAAAGACCTTGCGTGGTTTCTGCTTTTCCTGGCCAGACTATGACTGCTATAGTCCCCCAACATAAAGAGGAGATTTTGAATATATTTTTGTAAGATCTTTAAAAATTCAATTAGTGTTTCCATTCTGGATAAAATATTTATGCTAGGTTTATTATAAGATATTATTTCAAATCATTTGCCAATTAAGATACTTCAGTTTTTGTTCCCTGAACTTAATGTTTTAATTAATATTATTAAAGACATACCATATTTATTCCATGTCTTTATATATTCCTAACACAGTGCAGTTTATACCTAGGGAGCCTCAAATCTCAATTTTAAATGAGCAATTGAAGGGAATCACAAGAGTTTAATCAAAGGTATTATAGCAGAGCAGTAGACACTGCTTGGGTGGTACGTCAGAACTTGAAATTGGTCAGTGGCTTTCCAAAGGCAATAGTGACCTAAGAACAGAAACATGATTGCCACTGAGCTGGCAGGATTACTATAGTGAAATGTATTGG
Source organism: Geosciurus inauris (assembly GCA_004024805.1). Lineage (NCBI taxonomy): Eukaryota > Metazoa > Chordata > Mammalia > Rodentia > Sciuridae > Geosciurus > Geosciurus inauris. The sequence goes on along the minus strand of PVHX01014984.1, from coordinate 36,343 downwards.
GTGCCTACATTGTGCCAGGCTTGAAACCACTTCACAATAGTGCCTGAAGGCAACTGTCAGATTATCTTCTCTCCAGGGAGTTGACTGCATCTGAGGAAGCCTGAGTGGGTTTAATAGGGAGCATGAGGCTCATGAAATGTAAGTAAAATGGTATACATCAGTTCAGAAGGACAGCCAGGAAAGTTATTCTTGTCTTACAAACTATATAGAAGAGTATCCCTGAGGGGCAGAGGTCATGCTGTTTTATTTATCTTCCCACATCTCACAGCGCCTTGAACAATGTACTTAACAGGAGGACTAACATGTTTGCCGAGCACAGTTGAGTAGAGGACTTACTATTTCCCACTATAGTACAGAATTATCTAAACTTTTATAGAATTCAAGTCCCCTCGTGGTACAGATAGGCTATTCTGCCTTCTCTAATTTATTTTAAGCAAAAGAGAATAAAAATTCTCAGGACATCCTGAATCATTTAATCAAAATAGGTTCTTTTAAAGAACCTGACTAGTAGCTTTGAGGAGAAGATTGAAGAGGGAGGCTTCCTCTTCCAGCTCTCCACCCTCATCCTACCACACTTGGTCTTGACTGGAGCTGGTTTGCACCAATAGGATTTATCTGTTTGCTGGGTTTGCTGTTCAAATAAAAATAATTCTGTCCTCCTCAGGGTCAACATTTCAGATGTAGCAGATCTAAAAGCCAGAATTGGAATGAATACTGGTGGTCTCTGAACTGGGAAATTTCTATATTCTCTTGATTTCTCTCCTTTATCCTGCACTTAAGCATTGGAGAGAAAAAAAAATTCTTTCACATACCTGAGTGGATATTGGAAGCTATTAAATAGTGGTTAAAACTGGGAGGGATGGAGGGAACTTTCCTCCCCCATTTTTTAAAGTTTGGCTGTAGGTCCTTTTGCCTGCAGGCTACAGTCACATTAGCAGTTGGAAATTGGATAACGACAGCACAATGACAAATCCAGGTTGCTTGCAATAAGTTGCTAATCCCTTTGCTTTAATATTGGAGCAGCGTGTAATGATGTTTGGACATCACTCCAGTTTACTGACGACCCCACTGGGGCCAGCAATAGAACCTTACAACTGTCTAACAAGGCATCAGGTGACTCCCGTCGTCACAGCAACGGACACTGGAATCTAATCTTCCCTCCATCCCTTCTAGCACCCAATAACGCCTAGATTATATAAGTGGCCCATCATTGCTTGGTAACTTGAATCAATTAACGTTAATTCGCACAATGCTATGATGTATTGTGATCACTTTCATTTCAGAGAAGGGGGAGAAATTGCTATAAGTCACCTAAAATGAGGTTGTCTGTGGTGCTGAGGTATTAATTGGGTGTCCATATTAAATGCAAAAGGAGCCCCATCGTGAAAGGAAAGTGGATGAGTGACTCTCTTGGCTGCTATTGACCTATCAGAAGAAGACAGTGCCCTTTTCCTTTGCTTTTATCTATTACAGTTTTCCCTATTGCGTGTCAAGTTGATGTATTATAAAAAATTCATTTGGTGACCTTTCACCCCCTTAGCAGATTAAACAATTTCACTTCAATGGCATCATTAACAGGACCCTGCATTTAATGATGATTTCTCTAAAAGGCCACGGAGATTCGATTTTAAGCTAACAGATTTATTGCACTATTATAACATATCGTAAAAAACTGTACCACCTACGGTCAGGTTTTAGGATAGAAACTGCTTAAGAGTTTATGTGGAGCTTAAAGTGGTATTACCTTGGGATATGCTGCAGCAGCAAGTCTCTGACCTCCAGTGAGATGCTGTTTACATTTAATAAGAGATGTTTGCTCACAATAAACTTTGAAGTGTGTCAGGGACAGGCCTTTCTACAGTGTTCAGGCAGTTGTTTTCCATCGCTTCGTCTCCAGACATCAATGTACTTATGTCAGAATCTTTAATGGATATTTCAGTTTCTTTAACCCAGATTGCTTGCCTGCACCAGGCTCCTCATCAGAAAGCCTTTAAGGACAAGGTTAGCAAAGAAATAGGATCTGGTAACAATGTTAAAATTTTCCAATAACCTGGGACCCATGGAAGGATAGAATTAATGGAATAGATTTTAAAAATCTGGTTTAAATTGGTCCCTTAAAAAAAATAAAAGGAAAGAAAGGACCCATAGCCACTCAGGCTAAGCAAATTAATAAATGAAGATTGGGCTCATGTGCATTGAATTCCTGGGGAATGATCCTAGCACAGAGGCCAGAACTTTAGCTGGTATGTGACCAAAGGTAGTTATTATAACCACAAATGCCCACTCTGCCTGCATTTCCTAGCGTTCCCAGGGAAGAAGGGAATTACTTCCTACAGAAACTTCCTATGTTGTGATCATTGGGCCACAATGGTGTTTGCTTTTCCACTATTACCTCTTTCAGGACTAGTCGTCAGCTTTACCTGACATGTACCCTCCGGGAGAGTAAATACTTTATTTTTTTTTCTCCTCACATGCGGAAGGGGAAGAAGTTGGGCAATAGAATAAGTGTTCTGCAAATATTTAATGAGGGAAGAGGGTAAGCTACTTTAAAAAAAAGCCTTATTAGACTTGATCTAGGCGATTTTAAGGCAACTCAACAAAGAATACTCTGTGTTAGGGGAATATATATGTTACATTACATAAAGTGTCTATTATTTCCATTTAATTTCCAAATATATGTTGCATACCTGTGATTTAAAACATAATGTGTTTAATGAAATGTAAATGTTTAGTGTTCTTTTAATGAAGCTAGCTTGGTCATCCAACATACCAAATTCTGGGTAAAGATGTTTTAAGTTATCATGGATTATGTAACTATTTTATTACTAAGTCACATCAGCAATTAACATGCTTGAACAAAGTGAGAAGTGATATATCTCATTGCTTTACCACTCAGGACATTGGTCAATAGCTACTAAGACCTTTAGCAAGTTACATAATTTGTTTGAACCTATTATTCCTCATATATAAATAAAAGCATCTATATCATAGTGTCATTTTAAAAATGCAATGAGTTTATACATGGAAAGTTTTTAATAGCTGGTATACAGTTTTTGCACAGCAAATATTTCTCTCTCTTTTTTTTAGTTGTAGATGGACACAATGTCTTTATTTTATTGCTTTGTATGTGGTGTGGAGGATCGAACCCAGGGCCTCACGCATGTGAGGCAAGCGCTCTACCACTGAGCTACAATCCCAGCTCCGCAAATATCTCTTAATGAACTTTATACTCCTCAGATACTTCTTGTAATCTAAATAAATTAATCAATTAATGCCATAGGTACTGAATCTACTTAGTGCATGCACACTTGGAGAATACAAATGTGGAATAGTGGTTGTGAAAATTAAATTTGTAAAGCGCTGGTGCATTGGTATCTTCTCTTGGCTATCTCTTCTCAACTCTGTTCAGTTAGATTTTCTTGGTTATCTAGGAATCAGCTATGGCAGGAGAGTGTTTACACTACAGAAATTGGAACACACTACAAATCACAGTATTTTTTTTCCTCCACAAAATCAGAGTATTTCTTGATCAGCTCTTAATCAGAGCTGGTTAAGTAGCCTGCTATTCAACTTATACCTGTCCCTAAATAATTTAGTCTGATAATTTCCTTTACCAAGTCTTTATTTTTTGCTGAACTTAATACACAATGATGAAAATATAAGTGTGCAATTTGTGCTTTTCCCCCATCCCACCCAGTTCACTTTTTATTATGCCTAAGCAAACATATCAAGTAAATATATAATTTATATTTCAATACATAATCAGACTCTATATACTATATTTTTTTTCTAGCAATAAGGACAAATGTAACATTCTCACTGGTAATAATGTATTATGGAAAATAGTTATTGTAATGACATTTGTAATCCTGTGGATGTATTCTGTCTCTTTTTATATCTGCTAGAAACATAAGCAGTTTCAAAACTGACAGCTGGATATACACTCGGCCCTCTGTTCTTTCAGTACTAGTCCAGCCTTCAGATGGAGAAGTAGGAAAAGAGCTGCCAGTGCAGCCACAGCTCATTTTTCTGGATGAACAGGTAACTCTTCACAGGTAATGGACTTTATATAACACATTTTAGGTTTGTCATTGATACACATTTACAGAGTAACCAATGTGTGAAATTTTCAACATTTAGAACTTCTCACTGTTTTTGTTATTTTTCTTCCAAGTTACAGGTCTGCCTTCCTTCCATTTTCTATGAATGTTCAGAATTTTATTAAGGATCAAAAGAAAATTCTGACATTTTTCTTTCCCAAGAAAATTCTTGAAGTATATTTTTTGTATCTTCTCTGAAATCTAGCCTTCCTTTTTAGTTAGTTTTTCTGTTTCTGTAACCAAAAAAACCTGACAAGAAGAATTTTAGAGGAGGAAAAGTTTATCTGGGACTCATAGTTTCAGAGGTCTCAGTCCATAGACAGCCCAGAGGAGTATGTATTTCGGTTCATGGTTTTAGAGATTCAGCCCATGGTTTGCAGACTTCATAGCTCTGGGCAGGAGGTGATGTATAACATCATGTTGGAAGGGTGTGAAGGAGAAAAGCAGCTCAGGACATGGCACCAGGGAGCAGAGAGAGCTCCATTGACCAGGGACAAAATATAAACCCAAAGGCACTCCCCCAGTGACCTACCTCCTCCAGCCACTTCCCACCTGCCTATAGTTACCACCCAGTTAATGCATATCAGTAGATTAATCCACTGATTGAGTTGAAGCTCTCAAATTCTAATCATTTAGCATCTGAATCTTCTTGCATTGTCTCACGCACAAGCTTCTTGGAGACACTCATATCTTAACCATAACACCTATTCAAAGAAGAAAGTCTACATCTGAAGAGGTCTCCTCATAGTGAAAAGCTTATGACATCACATATATATTAGTTTTATGTTATTTTTTGAGTTATCTCTCTAATATGTGGTTCAATAAATCATTAACAGGAAGCTGTGTACATAATTCTATTTTCAGGCTCCTTGGCCTCTGGTTCTAATTCATCTTTTCTATGTTTATAACACTTATGAGGAAAATGATATATGATTACTAGATCAGTTTTCTCTTGTTTAAATGTGCATCCATGACACATAGGGCTAAGGTCTATACTTGGAACCTGTCAACTTTGATCTAGTCTAGCACTTTCCAATCCCTATTTCTTTCTTCTCTTAACCTTTCTTTTCTTATTAACCTTAAACTAATAATGTCATTCTCCTCTTTTATGAACTTAGATATCCTTTGTCCTCTTCTCTGTCCTGCTTCAAATTTTCCCACAATAATCTCTATTCTTCTCTTTCAGTAAGCTATTTTTGATATCTTCTTAATATGAGAAAGAAAACGTTTATTGTTTTCCTTCCTTTATTTCTACTTAATATATACTTAATAAAAGTTTCAGTCTGAATCTTCCTCTTTTTTTTTTTTTTTTGATAACTTCACATAATACTCTTCTGAATCCAACTTTATCTACCTACGCCCCATTTTCAGAATCGAAGAGTAGAGTCCTTGGGGCTCCCCTCAGAGCCTTGGATCATTTCAGCTTCCCTAGAAGGGACATCAGATTCATTGCTAAAAGGTTGGTATCAGGGACTTTCAAATATCTATTATTATTTTGCACAGAAAATGTTTGCATTATCTTAGTTTATGTTTTGTTATTATAACAAAATACCTGAAGCTGGAAATTTTTATAGAGAGGTTTCTCTGGCTCAAAGTTCTGAAGTTGCAAGGATCTACATCTGCTGATGGTTTTCTTGCTGGCAGAGGCCAGAGGTAGCGCAGGGCATCACATGGCATGAGATGGGAGTGCATGTATGTACATGTCTGCCTGGTCTCACTTTTATAAAGCCACCAATATTCATTTGTGGCCACTGGACCCTGATGATTTATCTAATCCTAATTACCTCCTAAAGGCTTCAATTCTAAACACCATGGCCAGATTAAATTTTCACCCTCTTAATATCTCACAAGTAATATTAAATTTCAACACATGAGCACTTTTCTGTCACACTTGAACCGTAGCCAAACCTTAGCAGTTCCCATTAGGAATTCATCGCATCACTTATCCTCACTATGGTGTAAAGGAAAGGGCACGGGATCTTTGGCTTGGTCTCAAACCCCAGTTTTTTCACAAACTACGTGCTCCATGACACGCACTGGTTTGGTACAGTATCATGGGCTGGCACAGAATGCAATTCACCAGGTACAATGCGGTTTCTATGGGAAACAGAAACACTTGTTCTCAGTGTTATAAAGAATAATTCATTGGTAAATGCAAAAGCATCTGAACCTCAGAGTTCATTTTCTCCTCCTTACCCTTTGTCTTGTGCCTGCTCTTGCCTTTTGTCCAATTCCAGCACCATTGCCAGTTCCATCTCTTTTTCTTAGAGCTCGTGTATATGAAATTGAAAATGGGCTTACTTAGAATGAAGATTCCTAAGTCTTGCCCACCCCCCAAATTATATTAAATATTCTCTAGAGAGAACTAGGAATGTGCATTTTAGGGCCAGGTCCATAGAGAAACAAACATGTACAATGTGGTTCTTGTGAGAAAAAATAATTCTGAGTTCTAAATTCTTGACCATATGATCCACAAAATAATCCCACTACAACCTACCCAAAGATATAAGAATGGGCTTGCCCTAGTGGTCTGTCACAGATGAGGAACTCAGAATTCCAAGTATTATTTCTGTGCCACTTGTTATAGTCTTTGTTTGAGAGCTTAAAATGTACACCTTATCTAAATACAAAATAGTTCAATTATTGAATTTTAATGTTTTAAAACAGTACAGATGTGATCCAAAGAAAATATTTTCAGGAGGGAGACCAAAAAGTAGAGGAAAAGGCACAGGGGGAGGGAGGAGGAAGGGTAATGGAAAATACTAGGGAGTGAAACTGATCAAATAATGTTGTATTCATGCAGCAATATACCACCATGAAAACCACCATTCTGTGTAATAATATGCACCAATTAGAAATTATATTTAAAAAAATATTTCTAGAAGAATATGTTTGAGAAACAGAAAGAAGGCAAATAAGCCTGGTAACTATGGGAGATAAAGGGGGTGGTAAAGTCAGAGAGGTGGAGAGGAGCCAGACCACCAAGGGTTCTGCAGACCATGGTGGGGAGTTCGGACTGTACCCTCAGTAAGACATCAAGCTTCTGAGGGTTCTAAGCAGATAAGCAACAATCTGTGACTTCCATGTTTTGATTTCCACTCTGCTGTAGAGGGTGGATTGGAGAACAAGTATGAACCTACTAATCCAGGGGGGCAGTAACTGGAGAAGACCAGGCAAGAAATAACAATGAAAATAAAAAAACAAAACACAAACCTAAACATTGATTCAGAGTGTCTTTTATAAGTAGAATCAACAAAGTGTAATGGAAGTAAAGGAAACAAGGATGTAAGGATGAATCTACGTTTTGACCTAGAAATATTTTGGTTGGACATTGGTGTTATTTACTGAAATGGGGAAGGCTAGTGGAGAAACACAAAAACGTCAATCCTTTGGTCCCATTTGCTGGGCCAAATTAGATAAAGGTATTTTTGTACAATGGTTTAAGTTTTAAGGCAAAAAGAAAAAGAAGTTTCTGCTCACAATTGTTATGGTTTGTGTTTCAAAGTGTAGAAAGGGCTGCCTTGCTTCAGCCTACCCCCAAATTATTCATCACTGTTGCTACTATGAGTCTTCTCTATTTCATGAGCCAAAGTTTTCATCTCCCAACACAGGTTTTGAGTGGGAGCTTCAAACTCTCCATGCACAGGAACTTCCTCTCTGCACAGGGGCCTTGAGATTTTATCTGGCTATAGGTAGGATTATGTGCTTTTTTCCTCATTTAAGGAAATCCCAATCATGCACAATCACAGTTCAATTCAATGGTTGGCCCTCAGGTGAGGAAAAATTCATTTTAGATAAACTGGATACAATCAGGAACAGAATGGTTCATTGGAACTTTCTAAATCCATCTTCTATATTTGAATAGAAGGCCAGAGATTTTAATGGTCTGAAAAAGTGAACCTGTTAAGTCCCTTTAATCATTCTACATAGATTCAATGAGAAAATTCATAAAACATCTCACAAATTCAAGCTAGTTAAAACAATTTTTAAAGTAGATCATGGAAAATATTTCTAGAAAGGAAAGAAACATGGTCACCCTCATCCACACAACATTTATTCCAGATAGCTCTCCTCAAAGAAATATTTATTGGGTGATATAATTAAAAAATTAGAACCAGTGAATTTATTATGTCTGTTTGAATTCAGAACTGTTGAAAAATTTAAACCAAGATCTGGGTCACTCCCAATCAAGTCTCTGAATTAAACTGTTTTATTGCTGTTTCAGATTATAAATACATTCTAAATATTAGCTTCATTGTTGTCAAAAATAATAATAAATGTTTTTAGAACATGCACGTTAAAGAAACATCTGTCAGTAATATTAAAACAACAACAACAAAAACCAGGAGTAAAAGTTTTAAGCATAATCTTATATTAATACTCTGATATTTACATAGGGAACAGGTGGGGAATATTGTCAACTTTCACAAACCATTCTTTCTAGACATATGGTTTCAAGCACTGGCTATTTATGTAACATTTCTGCTGTCATGGTACTAATGTGCCCTTTGAGATTTGTCAGTAATATGTTGGAAGGAGGTTTCATACCAATGAATCACTGGTAATTTTAAATTGATATGGAATATATATATATAAATATGTGGTAATATACCTTCCTATAGTTGATCTGATAGCCCTACCTTACGCAAATTTAAGGAATATTCACAACTCAGAATTCTTATATACTTCATGGGCATTTCTGTTTTTGTGTTGCCTGGAATGTTTTTTTCCTAATCTTAGAAATGATTGATCTACCAGTCTAAATATTAATCCACCTATAAAATTGTTCATTTTTAAGAATAGACTGAAACTCTACATTTATTTCTTGCTCTATCTGACATATGTGTCTAAGGTCCTTTCCATGGCTTCCGTAAAGTAGATAAGATGCTAAAATGAAGCAGAGTAAGTTCGTCACAGAAGGGCTAAATCTTGTCTCGACTGCTAGCTACAGCTATTTTTTGGCCTAAAAGTGTTTGGATAATCTGTTACAGAATACCTAATTCTCTTGAGGGTATTATTCTTTCATTTTTTTTGTTATCTCTTTTTGCTATCTGTCTCTAAAAAAAGAAAGATATGAAGTTGTTATGATGATGTTTCCAAGGTAATGAATTCTCCTTCACATCGGCTTCATGATTCAGTCTCGGATCTTGGGTTGTTTAGCATCCCCATTTTGTTTCCTACAAGGCTACACCTCATCAACTCCAGAGAACAGAACTATCTCCTGAAAACTCTCTTGAGGATGCAATCACATCTTGTGATTAAACATTTCATAGCTTCGAAACTCTTGCTGTTTAAAGCTTGTTGTTTTCTTGTTAGAACTATTTTCCTACCATCTCTTTTCGAGTTGCCTTTCAATCATTATAGCCTATAAATTCCCTACTTTATCTACCTATATATTAGGAATCCAAATCCCTTCAGCTTGCCTTAAAAAATAATTTTCTTTCAAACTTCCAAAGTCTTAGCACCCTCCCCAATTTCTTTTTACACAGTTCAATTTTACGGGCCCAGGAATGCTGTGTGTTTTGTGAGAATCTCCCCTAGACTTTCCAGAATTGCATAACCTGTTTTTGCTCATGTTGGCAAAAATAGCACCCGTCACAGACTCCTTGTTTTTTGCTTTGAGTCATTTTTTTTTTAACCAAGTGGTAAATTCTGAAGGAGAAAGGAGAGTCCCTGTTCTGTGTGCAAATTTCCAGGAACAAACCACATCAAGAAAGCAAGGTAATGAGTAAAGGCATCCAAATCTGGCCAATGTGAAAAATCAGACATTCAAACCATGTTATGAGACAGTTTTGGACTGTCAGTTTATATGCTCTCATTCTTGCATTGCTCAAGGTCGTTTTGTGTGTGTGTGTGTGTTGCTATTATGGTAAAGAGAATATTTAGGATATAACAGTAAGTTCCCTTTTGATCATAATATATCAGCATCGAAATATTAATTTCCAGCTTTTCTCATGTTCAGTAATACAACAGGTATTCTAATGTGTCTATTGAAATTTAGCTACTTCTATCCTCTACTCCATAACTTAACCACATCTAGGTCTTCGTGCCTTCCCCATATTCCATTCCTTACTTATACTTCATTCCCTTACCAATACTTTATGCTTTGCCCACACTTCATACTTCATCAGAGTCAATGCTAATTCATTCTTCATGCCTTCCAAAACCCACACATTGCACATAGTCAGTACCTTACCCAATACCCCACCTTACCCTACACAATTCCTTACTCAGATTCCATATTTTGTTCCTCTCCAACTCTTATTCCATCCCACCCTTCACTAGTGTTACCACAATTATCTTAAGGATGTCCTCACTGACCAGCTTAGGATATTGGAGCTATGCAAAAGGAATGACACATGAAGCCACTTGTTATTATATTCTATTAATACCAAACTACAATTAAGCCAATTGGCCCACCTGGATCAGTAGCATCCTCATTGTCCTTTTTAGGAGATACAATGGGAGAGTATGAGGAATGACTGAGGTTTTTTTTTTCCTATGCACACATTTATGTATGTGTCATAAAGTAGGGAAGAAATCATGTGTACTTTTTCATTTTTAGAATGCTCATCTCACAGAGAGCACCCTATTTTATATGATTGAAAGTTTCTCTTGAAGCCATCATGAAATATTTCTCTTTAACTTCATAAAGAATAGTACCAAAACCATTTGGGATGGATTATCTAACTTGTTCTAAGTATTTCCTGGAGAAAAACAAAACAGCAACTGCAAAACCATATTTATATGTCTAGTCTAAATCTTTTATTCTGCAATTTAACTTCATGTTCTTTTTTCTAAGGAGACTCTCCTTCATGAAAAAGATGTTATTACCCCCCAAAAGTGGATTTATATACTCAAAGATAATTATTTAAGGATCTTCCAGATCCTTGGACATATTATTACAGATCCTAGTGGCAGAAAAACAGTATGTTGTATTTCTACAGATAATGCCTCAGCATTAATTATACAATAGTTTGCTAGTGTGTACTGCAGGAGGAAAGTGAATTAGTTTTGGAGATGGTTTAGGTTGCAAAGGTATTTTAGAAGCCATATACTCTGCTGAAAAACATTCAGGTAATATTCTCTGGTAACCATGTAATCAATTTCAATATTGCTTCTAGCCCAGCACCCCACCTCATCCAACCAGTGCCTTGTTTATACCAGCTTGATCAGGGAGACTGTCAATGGCATTTGTATATTTTATAATAGCTGTTCCAAAGATATGATGAACCCTGGAGTAATGTACTGTACTTGGCAGCAACTGCTTCAGCTTTTGGGCACATATGCTTCAAATCTGAGAATATCATAGATATATAAGGGAATCTTTGTGGAGATCTCTAAGGCAAGCTGGTATTTAACGCAAAAGCAAACTCATTTGGAGCTAAAGTACTTTCCATTAGGCAGTTTGGCGGCTGTTCTATGAGGCAGACTCACTGTGCTCGACGGACACATTTCGATTAAATGCTGCTTTGTATTCTTCCAAAGATGGGAACAATAAGGACGTTTGTCAAAGGAAAAACTGCAGCAAATGATTTCATGTTGAACATCTGTACTCTGCAGTTCATTGTTTGCAAGAGTTTATTGACCATAATTTTGATGCATATAGGTTTTAAAGAGTATAAACTGCATTTATCTTGGGCGCCTATCATTTATTTGAGTCTTGGCTTATTTATTTCCATTTTTCTGGGCATTTTATTTATTTTGGGACTCTGAAGAGATGAAACAAAAGATGTTTCCCCCAAAAAGTTTTAGCTCATTCTGCAAAATTGATGAGGAAGACACTGTTTTCACAAAAAGGATTGAGCAATTGAATTGAAAAATGTAACACTAAGCATGTTATATCTTTATGATACCTTTCAGCCTTAGATATCTCAAACCAATTTATAAACTTTAACACCACTCTCAAACTCTGTCCACCATAACAATCACAGTGACATTTCCAGCGTGAAGTGTAGCAGTTATTAATTAGCAAAGTAATTTAGGGGTAGTAGAGTCCAAATACAATTTATGGTATTGGCAATATGATCCTGAGTTAAGTTGCCTCTTTTCATTTTATAAATATGTTGTTTATTGTTAAAAAATGTGAACTTTCTTGTTTTCATTTAATTCAGGGAAATCAAGACCCAGGTAATCTAAGTTGCTAAAGCAGGGTACCAATGCAAGTCATGATTTAAGCTGTTATTTTGATCTATTGTCTTAACTCTGCTACCACATAAATACCAAATAAAATACTGAGCCCCCTGGAAAGATAACAGGAGTTTTTCCTTGATAGACTTCTAATAATAAAATGTCAACATATAAATATGGTTAAGAATACGAATTTTGAAATCAGGAAGATTTGGGCCATAATCCCAGAATCAAGTAATTTTTATGCATCCTCTTTCTAATCTCCAGAATATTGGTAATAGCGTATTTTAGAGAGTTGCCATATAGTTTATATACAATGATATGTATAAAGCACAGTGTCTAGCATAATAAGCTTTCAAAATGTTAACTGTTTTTATTCTATTTTGAAATTTTTGGTTTTACGACTTGTCTAAGAACTTAATAGGTTCAGTTACCTCTCTAATTTTTAAAACATTTTCCTTTATTGTCCAATTTTTTAATCTTCAGAGAAGACTTGAAGATATTGCTCTTGAACAGATAACTAATAGCTACATTTTGTTTTGTGTTTGTTTATAGGGTGTACCCAGGCAGAAACACAAGATGGTTATGTGAGCTTCTCCAACTTGGCAGTCTTGATCTCTGGGTCAAACTGGCACTTTATTTTTAATGTTACTTCCCCTCCAGGTAATTTCAGCACAGTGTGCTTTTATTATCTGTTTCCTTTGAAAAAATAATCCCTTCTGCCTTATAATGGGAATAACTCCTTTTGTGAGTAAGAAGTCATAATAGTTTAAAAAAATTTCACTTGGCTGTATCATTAACTATGAGAAGAGCAAGCACACATAGAAATTAAGCCTCAGGAGACTCCTTGGTGAGCAAGAATCCAAGTGTATATTTTCCTCTAGATGTGAAAATTTACTTTGTGTGTTCTACTTATTTCCTCTTATTTCTATGCCACTGAGTTCAGTATCAGTGAGAAATTTTAATTTATAAGAGAGACAGTCTTGAGATATTGAGTCTTATGGAATCTTTTCTTTGGGTCCCACTCTCCTCATACACTCCCATCTGGAAAATGGTGATAAAGCCTAGTAACAGCCTGGGACTTTAAAAGCACAGGTAGAGGGTGTGAATAAAACGCTATATGACCCAATTTTCCTTGATAAAACACTTAAAGAAATTTCCCTTTTGAAGTATTCAAAGCATCTCTTATGAAAATATATAATGAGCACTTGTCAACAAGTTATTTAACTCATTAATGAAAGAACCAGGAGGATGACAAAACTATTTTAAAGAGCATTTGAGGTATAGCCTCATATAGCCAAAAGAGAAATGCTGAAATATGTTTGTCAAATTGGATATAGGGCAATAAAGCATGTTCTCTGAGGTTACATGTCCACATATCATTGGTATCTTTACTGGAAAAAATCCATGTGCAGCTTATCAATTTCTTACAAATTAACAAGTGTGAACCCTAATTAATGACAAACACTACTGTGTGCCTGAAATCCCAGCTACTTGGGAGGCTGAGGCAGGCAAGTCATTTCATTCCAGGAGTTCAAGACCAGCTTGGGCAATATAGCAAGACCCATCTTAAATAAATAAACAAACAAATAAATAAATATTAGATCAAACAAAAATATACTCTAGAGAATTTGATGAACTGTTTTTTGGGGGGAAGGGTGCAGGGGATTGAACTCAGGGACACTTGACCACTGAGCCACATCCCTAGCCCCATTTTGTATTTTATGTAGAGACAAGGTCTCACTGAGTTGCTTAGCACCTCACCATTGCTGAAGCTGGCTTTGAATTCACAATTCTCCTGTCTGAGACTCCCAAAGTGCTGGGATTATAGGCATGTGCCACCGTGCCTGGCTTTTGATAAACTTTTGATAAGCTTGTTTGGAAAAAAATGCCAGTAGGACATTAGTAAGGTTTGGAATCATTTTCCTTTAATTCTAAATTTTGGATCACTTTTCTTAAAAAACAACTATTTTTTGAGGCCATGTAATACTATTATGTATAATTTTGAAGCGCAGCTATCTTTTTAATACCTTTGAAATTGTGCTGACATAAGAATAGGTTCATGGAGAGACATGTTCAGTGTACTTGAACATGGAACTTCAGGAATTTTAACTTGGGCATGAGTTTTTGAATGAATGTATTTTAAAAGGTCAGACAGATGGCACTGAGTATTTGGTCTCAGTTTTGTTCTGACATTTAAAAGACTTTTGTCTAACTTCCTTAGTAGTTATCTAAGACTAGCCAAACATATAATCAAGGTTGTTTTAAGGAATAGGTTATTAAACTAAAGTTAAGATGTATTGTAGACAGAAACTTCTCAGTACCATGTATGATACTGAGCTGACCTTGGTATTCACATTTGGTACATCACTATTTTTAGTTTCTTCCTATGATTTGTAAAGTAGCGTAACTAAGGGTTTGTGTTAAAGGTTTTTTCCCTAAATTATTCTTTACAATTTTCAAGACCAAGTCTATAAATTTAGGCTCTCTAAAAAAGAGATTTTACAAAAGTTTAAATTAGAAAAGAATAGATGGAGGATAAAAAGACAAAAAACATTAAATGGCCTCCACTTCAGGGACCTCTAATTGATATCATGCTGATTAATGGTACAGATTCCAAGAGTAACTGCTTTTTGCAAGTGTATCAATTTCCAGTGCTGGAATGTTTGGAAAGCAGACTTTATTCACATATTCAGGCCAATTAATGGAGTTTTAAAAATTTATAGGTTTGATGAGCATTGATCCACATAGTTTATTTTTTAATTTATATGTGAATCAAGCGAAGAACTTGCAATCTTTTTCTCCAATGTCTTGGGTAGAGGAACAAATAAGAAGATATTACCATGTGTTTACAGAATCCTCATAAGTCTTTCTTATATATTGCTTATCCAGCTCACTTATGGCTATTGAACCTCCTGAGACTGTCAGTAGATAAGAGTTTTCTATCCAGTCTTTCCCCTTTGACTAGTTTTTTTGTTTTGTTTTGTTTTTTTGTTTTTGTATCAGGGATTGAACAGAGAGGCACTGAACCACTGAGCCACATCCCTCGCCCTTTTTAATATTTTATTAGAGACAAAGTCTCGCTGAGTTGTTTAGGGCCTCGCTAAATTGCTGAGGCTGGGTTTGAACTCATGATCATCCTGCCTCAGCCTCGAGTTTCAGGGATTATAAAAGTGCACCACTGTGCCCAGCTCCCCTTTGACTATTATTTATTCAGTCGCTAGATAAAGAACATTTGGTTTATTTCTGGGTTTATGTAATTATGCATAGAACTACCATAAACATTTGTATAGAGGTTTTTTGTGTACATGCCAATTTCTTTTCTAGATTATTTTGTACCTTGCTTCATAGATAATAATAGGATGAAAATCAAATATTTCAGTCTACAAAAGGGCAGGGGCTTCAGATGAATTCTGAGAGAGATGTATTTTCTCAACAGGAAATTCCTCATCTTGCCCCGTCATACATAGCCAAACTGGCTCTCTCTGCCATTATTCTACTCCCATTTTTACAGATAATACCATTCTTTGGAACTTGAGAAAGTCTCTTGGCACTGTAGTAGGCGTTTCTGTGTGCCTATTTTAATGTGTGACCTTCCATATTCTAAGTAGATATATATGTTAGAGCAAGTAGTTCTATGCATTCTGGAGCTAAGAATATGTTTTTTTTTCCTAATTAGTAGAATGGATGAATGAATCTACAATTTCGTGTTGATGGAGAAGCTATATCTGAGAATAAAATGAGAGATTGGAGAAATTGGAATTACACAGGTTCTGCCTATGTTGAAAGGAATGAGTATGAATTATTGGTGGTATCGTATAGTTCTTCAGGACTATACCTTGGATTTATTATTGATTCCGGTAGTTTGCACTTTAATTTAATAAATATTTATTGAGTACCTATTAAGTTGCAGGCACTATCATAAGCAAATCTTTTCCACATGTTTTTTATTATATTAGCATTTGAATATACTATGAAACTTTTTTTTTTAAACAGGAGTCAATTTTACAGCTCGATCTAGGCCGTTTGCTGTCTTGCCTGTGACTGGAAAAGAGAGGTCAACCATCATGATGGCTGCTTCCCTGTGCTCAGTGGTCTCATGGCTGGCTCTGAGCTGTCTGGTGTGCTGTTGGCTTAAGAAAAGCAGAAACAGAAGTACATGCATTTTTTGTTTTGCAGGGGAAGGAATGAAAATATTTAGAAAAAGTGTTATATAATATGTGAACTTTTTTATTCCTTTAAAGAGATATGTTTATGTGCTTTGCAATATATAAAGCTACATGGAATCAAACTATTCAATTAATATAGTATAGATAATGATTACCAAATCTTAAATAATACCAGTAAAAAATAAATAAATAATTTAAAGCTCATATTCATTGAATACTCACTATGTACCAGGCTCTCAGGACTTTAGATAAATTAATTATTAGTCCTCACCACAACTCAATTAGGCAGGTGATAAATATTATGTTTATAGTACAGATGCGGAGAATGAGGTATAGAAAGGGCAAATAACTTGCCCAAGGTTACACAACCACAAAGCTTCTAGGCAGTTAGCTCTACATCCCTCTCCCTGAAACTTTATGCTCCACTGCCAGCTGACCCTGCAGAACAGCCTAAAGAATCAAGTGGAAAGATCCTCTTCTCCTTCGAAAGAGAGAAACAAGTGCTGAGCATTTTTCTCTGGAAACAAAGAAATTAAGTATGTCCTTGAATATTTCCCCCAAAGCAGAATATCTTTTCATTTTTATTTATAAGCTGAGTCATTGAGGGAAGGAGGGTCTCTGGAAGAACTTCTATCGTTCTAGCTGCTTCTCAAGAGGAGAAAGAAGGGCAGATAGAGCATTAGTAAATTCCTTATACTAACCAAACCTCACGCCCTTGACCATCACATGAATCAAAGAATACTGAAGATACTAGAAGGTATCATAAGATCAAAGTTACAAGCAAGAATGAGTAGGCAAAGAAATAAAGTAGAAAAAGGAAGGAAAGAGGAAGTAGCACAGTCCTGCAACCAGACTATTCGCTGTGCTTGAATTTCTGAAGGATCCTCAGGAAGGGCTGCTCACTTACCAGACACTTATCTGAATGGCACTTGGGCCAGGTGATCCTGCCTCTCTCCTTCTCCTGGTGATTTGGGTGGACAAACTCCTGGTTCTGCCTGTGTTGTCTGTGATCTGTTGAACTGCAATCTTTTCATTTTGTTCAGGTTTTAAATCCATACCCCCTCTCCTTGTGTGTGTGTGTGTGTGTTTGTAGCATTTTCTGCTTTAAAAGCAACTCCTTTTTTTTTTTTTTTTACCTCAAGTGAGCCTGTGAAGGTGATTTAATTCTCACTGTCTAAACCTACTAGCCATTTGAGGACCTCTCCTTAAGCTCTGCAGACCCTATCTCCTCTTGTTTGTTCCCTCAACCCTAGAAGTAGCTTATTCTTGAAGTTACTGGTATCCATTACCTCAGTCCTTTTTGTTCTTTAAAACTTTCAGCATCTGTGAGTACATTTCCTTCTATTAGATCTCCACATATTTCTGACTGGATACATTTCTAACTAGTTTGAAAATGTAAAAAGAGATGGAAAGAAAATTGACAAAAAATTTCACAGCAGTTAGTTTTATATGAGTAACTTGCCTTTTCTTTTTTATGTTCTGTATTTCATTTTCTGTACTTTAATTTCTAAAATTAGCATTTCATTACTTGAGAATCAGAGAAATGTAGTGCTTTCCAACTTCCTCATAAAAATGGTTCTCCAATTCAGCTGTATGTTCTATGTCAGAGTTTGCAAAATTTTTGTCTGAGGATTTTATTATACTGTCAACAATTATTGAGAACCTAAAGAACTTTTGTCTGTGTGTTCTATCTATTAGTATTTCCAAATTAAGAATTACAACTGGTATGTTTACAATTTATTTGTTAATTTAGTTTGAAATCACAATAATATAGGCATCGCATGTAACACTTTTATTTTTTAAAAAAATTATATTTTCAGTGGGCTGGGGATATAGCTCAGTTGGTAGAGTGCTTGCCTTGCATGCACAAGGCCCTGGGTTCAATCCCCAGCACCACAAAAAAAAAAAAATTATATTTTCAGAAAAGATGTCACTAAAAAAGTGGCAGTTTCACAAACATTTTTAATGTCTTCTTTAATGGGAGTCAGCTGGAATTTTCTAGCAGCTTCTGCATTCAGTCTGTGGCAATGTATTGGTTTATGCTGAAGTATATCAAGGAAATCCAGCATCACACAGATATATAGTAGAAAAAGGGAAAATAACTTATTAGCCTTTACAGTTAATTGTGAATATTCTTTGACAAGATTAGTTACTTAAAGGTCTATCTTAGTTGACCTATTACATGCACCTCTCCTAGTCTACCTTGTATTTTATTTTATTTTATTTTTTTTTTTTTGGTACCGGGGATTGAACTCAGGGGCACTCTACCACTGAGCCACATCCCCAGCCCTATTTTGTGTTTTTTATGTAGAGACAGGGGCACACTGAGTTGCTTAGCGCCTCGCCATTGCTGAGGCTGGCTTTGAACTCGCGATTCTCCTGTCTCAGCCTCCCTGAGTGCTGGGATTACAGGCTTGAGCCACCGCGCCCGGCTTTCTACCTTGTATTTTAAATGGAGCAT
Organism: Geosciurus inauris; assembly: GCA_004024805.1. Taxonomy (NCBI): domain Eukaryota; kingdom Metazoa; phylum Chordata; class Mammalia; order Rodentia; family Sciuridae; genus Geosciurus; species Geosciurus inauris. The sequence goes on along the minus strand of PVHX01014984.1, from coordinate 17,483 downwards.
TGACTCATGCATGATTTTGAAGCGTTATCCTTTAGCCATTTGATAGATATTTTTTTCACTGAGTTTTGCAGATTTGCTAAATGTTGACATAATTCCTTCTACAATTGAAAAATCACATTTGTTAATATTAATATATAAGATTTTCAAATCTATGAAATTCATGGAAATTAATATAGGTTTTCTAAAATTCTAAGTTTCCCATGAAAGCTTGATTTTATCACTGATGAAAAATGTTGTAAGTCATTTCTTTTTTACCATTTCAGTTCCTTCATTTAAAAAAAAAAGAAAACTTACTAAATACCCAAGTACTAATGACAACTTTGTCCTCAATCATCCTTTTTAGTTCTGTGAGTAGAAATGGTGTTCCATAAAAATATCAGCAAGTTCAGCTTGAAACTCACCTGTAAAATGATTTTCCCTTTAGAAAATCACCATTTATATTTTTAATAAAATTAAATCTCTTTATTGCTTCATCAAAGATATTCTTAAGTTGAAACAGCCTTTTTCTTTGTTGCTCTTGGTTTTTATTTTGTTTTGCTGTGATTTCATTTCAAGGAATGTTCTTCCTGATCACATCTATCCCCAAACATTTACTTTCTCTCCCATAACAATCTCTTTTTCATACTATAACATAGCATTTCTTGACATTATGTTACAAATGTATTTGTTTATCCTCTGTCATTCAAACTAGAACAAAAGCTCTATGAAAGCTTGTATCAGGTATTTCTCACTCATCATAGTTTTCATAGTGCCCAGAACAGTTTCTAGCATAAAAATGTAAATATTTTTGATGATTACATTTATTAACAAATGAATAGAAAATGAAGTATGTCTTCAGCCTCAGATGGACATAAGATACAAATTTTTCAGTCAAACACATGCATCTGTTTGAATTCTGTGGATTGTACTGATGTCAATTTCCTAATGTTGATACTGTTTTAGTCAGCTTCAAATTACTATCATGAAGTACCTGAGACAACTAACTTATAAAATGAAAAGGTTTATTTAGCTCACAGTTTGGGAAGTTCAAAATCCAAGATCAGATGGTCCTATTGGTTTGGCTTCTGCTAAGAATAACAGGTAAAAATATATCATCCAGGGAATGCCTATAGTAACAAATATTTACAACTCATATTGGGGGCAGAGGTGGGTACTGGTGGTGGGAGGAGAGAAAAAGAGAGGGAGAGAGAGAGAGAGACAGAGAGAGAGAGAGAGAGAGAGAGAGACAGAGAGAGAGAGAGACAGAGAGAGAGAGAGAGAGAAAAGAGGGAGTGAAAAGAGTACCAGGGTGAGAGAGAGTCCAGGTCCCACAATCTCCTTTGAGGTCATGTCACTAGCATCCTAAGGACCTCTGACCAGGCCCCATCTCCTAAGGGATTCATTACTCCCCAGTAGTGTCATGCTATAAACCAACCTTTTACTCGTGGACCTCCTGGGAATACCCATCCAATATCCAAACAGTGTTTTCACAATGGAGAAGGCTGAGTGAAAATTCATACATCCTCTCTGTACATTTATTGGCAGCTTCCTTTGAATCTATACTTATTTCAAATCAAAAGGTTAAAAATGTTAGTAACATCGTTAATTACTAGCTCTGTCCAACACAAATATAACATGATCCACAAATGTGAAGCACATAGTAATTTTCTAGTTGTCATTCATCCTAACATAGTTCAAATATTTTTTCAATGTGCAATGAATGGAAAAAACAGAATACACCCCAGCACAGGATATTTTGCTTTTTTTCCCAAAACCAGGTGTGCATTTTATATTTAGGGCACATCTCAATTTGAACTAGTCACATTTTAAGTGTTCAGTAGCCACATGTGACTACTACTGTATCGGACAGTACAAGTTTATACTGTAAAGCTGGTGGTTGGTACATGGGATTTATTATTGCTTAAGTTTTAAGTATGCATTGTATTGCATGTATTTCACAAGAATCCTGGGAGAAGCCTTAAAGAGAAACATAAATAAAAATGTTCTTTTAATATGAAGAAACAAATTTTTTTGTTAATACAGAAACAAAACCTGAAGAGGTACCTAAGTCCCAGACTGATGATCAGAAGAACCATATCCATGTCTCATCCAAACGCCGTAAATCACAAGAGAAAGAACAAGAAGATGCTTTGACAGGAGAAGGTGGGTTTAGACAATGGCGATGATTCCAAGGGGAGACCCTCTGTGGATGAGCTGTGGGTTCATCCCTATTTCCCACGAATGCCCATTTCTGAAGCAATTCTATTTAAAGCCCTTTCTTATTTTTTGGTTACTTTTTTTACTCAAGGAAAGTATACCCCAGCATAAGAAGGTACAGGTCCAGCTGATTTTCTCAGCTAGTAACCAATATTTGAATTGATGTTTATATATTTTTTTCTTAGTAGAAGATTATTGGTTTAACATTTGAGATGTTACATGAGAAAAGGAGAGTGCAGAGTATAGGCATATAATCTTTCCCTTAGCTATTACAAAGCTGCCAATTTGGCAACAATATTGAATTTGGGGAAAGCAGAGATTGCAGTTGCCAAATACCTACTATGCAAATTAGATTGAATGTGGAACCCTCAAGAAATAAGTCAGCTTTGCTAAACCCTTTGTCGTTTAGTTGTATTTTTTGGGAAAATGCATTATTTGCCTATATTTTGCATTATGTTGGATGATTTTACTTGTTATATTGTTAAATTGCCATTAAAATTGGTGCCAAGCAAAGATAAACATTTACCTCGGATCAATGCTCTGCCCTTGTCCTATTAAGGATGCATATAATAGGAATTCAGAGCCCAGGACACAAGACAGCTTTGCCAAGTATGGCTATGGTGTATGGAAAACATTCATATGATTTCCATGGGTCTGAAACATTTTAAAATGTACTCTAAAAGGAAGGATATTTCTCTTTTTTTCCAAATAAATGTCAATTATCATGTTTTCTGCTTGAAAAGGAATACCAATCTTACTATGTTCATGTTTAACCAAAATAGAGCAGCCCAGTGTTCGGCTTCTAAATAGTTGAGTGAGCTCTGTTTTGTGTGTGCACTGGTATGTGTGTGTGTGTGTGTGTGTGTGTGTGTGTGTGTTGTGTGCATGTGTATGTATATTTGTTTGTCTTTTTGTGTCTTTACCCATGGCTGAAATAAGAGTTTCAAAATTTTTTTCAAAATTAGCCATCTCCTGGACAAACAACAAAAGGTTGTGGGAGGTATGAAGTGAGGTATGAGTGGAGGAGATGAAAATAGAGACAGAGAGGGGGAACAGGTTCTTTCTAGGTGCCATTGAAGACCATTTTAATTTTGGCTTCTTGTCTTTCTTATGTATGGAGTAGACTCTTGTCCATGTAAACACAAGGCAGGTGTTTTGAAACAGCATCCAGACCTAGCTCTTGGCATTCAACTGCACTCTTCAGTGAATGGCAGGGACATTGCTGATCTCTCCCTTCATCTAATGCAGTCATCTGCATGACTTTCAGTTGTTTCACTTAAATTAACCACATTAAACAGTTCACACACCTGGGTGTTTTAGTAAGGGACATTTATGTGGTGGCTTATTATTAAATTATCAGGAATGAGACAGGGACAGGGCTTCTTGGGAAGAGTTTAGATTGAAGAGATAAGAGAATGAAAGAGGTTAATTAGGAAATCCACACTGAAAATAGAAAAATGTGTTATTCACACCCCTCCCCCAGGGATTACAGTGGATTTGTTTCTTTATCATCTAAGCTTTTTCCAAATCTTAAGAGCATCTTTTCTGAAGCAAATAATGAGGCATCTTCTACATTTTTGAAAATCATTATCATCTACCTAATTGCTGTTAGCTTGAAATAAATTTGGTTTTATTCTCCTATTTCCACAACATTTTGGTTTTCCTTTCCCTCTCTGTTTTTAAACTTTTGAAGTTTGCTATTAAAGTGATTGGCTGTCTTGCTGCTTGGCTCTTTGCCATTACTAAGCATTACCATTGCATTCGAAATTATTTAGCCGATGGAACTATTACTAATAAATTTATATTGCAAGCTCATTGTGATACTACTTTTACCAAAAATTTCATGAATGTAATAGAGGTTCTGGACGGTTGCTATAGAGGAGAGGGGAGTAAAGCATATATCCCTCATATTGTACTGTTCAGTGTTTTTAATACAGAGTCATCTAAACCACCTTTCAAAATTCATGTCTGCTCATGTTGCTCAGCTACTTATAGATTTAATGAATTCCCACTGTTGGTTGGAGGGGCAGGAGAATGTGACAAGATTGGGCATGGAACGTAGAATTGGACACATCAGGTTTAAATCTGACTTCCTTTGATTTACTTTGTGCCCTCAAGCAAGACAACTTCTTTGCCCTTCAATTTTCTCATTGATAAAATTGTTGTAATAATATTGCTTACTGATAAGGGTTGTTACTGATATTAGGTGGGTTAATATCAGTAAAGAAAGCACAGAACAATTCCTAGCATATTGTAAATACTAACGTATGTGTTGTTTATTGATGAGTTTTCTTTCTGCTATTTAAGACTCAGAATTCTCAAGTCTTGTCTCTGTTCCATCTTTATGACCTCATTTTGGATTTTATCCTCTTGCCTCCTTGCTGACACTTACCCTGGGACCTGTCTCCCTTCTTCCTTTTCATTTGCTTGCACAGTTTCTTCCAATTGGACTGCTCACCTTCATCTGTTAAAATCGCTTCCATATTGACTCACTGACTCATCTTTTTTTTTCTTTCAGAAAAGCTTCCCCAATTCCTCCCACTTCAATCAAAACATTTTCTTCATTGGGTTCAACAAATCATAAGTATATGTCTCTGTAACAGTACTATTGGTGTTGGGAATTTATTCTATAGATGACTCTTTGTTCCCACAGGCCAGAGGTTCTGAACCACAGCAATTTTGCCCTCCAGGTAGGGTGACTAATACAACCTAGTCTTCCCAAGTACTGCCTCAATTTTAAAGTGTAAAAGTTTGTGTATGAGGAATTCCTTCAGCAGTGGACATATTGGGACACTCGGTCACCCTACCTGCAGAGGATATTTGCAATGACTGGGGACATTCTTCTTGTCATAGCTTGGGAGGACCAATCTATTCATTGATAGTGAATAGAGATCAAGGATACTATAATCATGCATTGCACAATACCACACCTACAACACAAATTACTTGGTTTAAGATGTCAGTAGTAATAAGGATGAGAAACCCTGGTAAATGCTATTACTCATCTTTGTGACATTTAGATGAGAACCTGCTGAAATGTTTATAAGTACAATTTTAGATTTCATCTCCCCATAAATAGAAAATAATATTTACTTAGTATATAACAAAATATTGTCTGTATATTTGCAATGGATCTGGTTCCTTGTCCTTTGAATTTCCAATATGGTTGGTACACAGGAATAGTATTTGTGAGACAGTTGGAGAACAAGTTCATTTAATAAACAAGTAAGTGTAAAGCAACTGCAACAGTATCTATTTGAAGAATTGAAATATGGGAGGGAATGTGAAAGGCAAGAATATCATTTTCCTGAGTTGAATGTTTAACCCTCAAAGTCCTAAATCATATCACATTGTTTCAAATCTTAGTTACTGAAGGCTTGATTGTCCATTTTGCAGAAGCTCTGGTTCATATAAATGCCAAGGAAAGATTCCTGTTTGGCCCTGTCAAAGCTCAATTTCATATCAGTTTTTCTCAACTGTTCCTTTAACTGAGTCAATAACATCCAAATCTTCCAATCTAGACACGTCAGAGTTATAGATCTTGAATTCTTAGTCAACCCTTTCCTACACTGTCCCTTTCTTGCTTTTCACCGTATTTTTGCACTTCTTCAGTGTCCTTGATTTTCCTCTGTCTTTCATTGCTTTATCTCTCAGATGCATCTTCCGTTCAGTCCCATTCACCACATTGTTGGTAGGTGTCTCCTCCTCTTTCTCTTTCCCTTCCTGGACAATATTCCTGATCTCGCACCATAGGCCTTCTCATTGCAAAATGTTCTTCTCCAGTGTATCCACGTAGCCACAGTCTCTCATTTCTCCAAAGTCCAGATCAAATACTTTTTTTCCTCTTTTTTAAAGTCCCTTATCTAGAAGGAGTGGTTCCCATCTCTCAACTTTTAGAACTGTCCCCTTGTTTATATAACACTTTAAATGTAACATAATTGTTTGTGTTCATCCTATCTTTTAGTAGAAATTCTGTATTTTTTATAACCCCAGAAGCTCTTTACTGTAGAGGCTTATTGTTTTAGTCAGGTTTTTTGCTATGACCAAAAGACCTGACAAGAATAATTAGAGTAGGAAAAGTTTATTTTTGGGCTTATGATTTCAGAGGCCTTAGTCCATAGATAGCTGATAGCTGATTCCATTCTTTGAGGCCCAAGGTGAGGGAAAACATCATGATGGAAGAAGTGGCAGAGGAAAGTGACTCAGGACATCATACTAAGAAGGAGAAAGGAAAAACAGACAGAGAGAGACAGAGAGAGAGAGAGAGATGGAGAAAGGACACTCCCTTCACCTTGGACAAAATACAAGCTCTAAAGGCACACCCCTAAGGACCCACCTCTTGCATCCATCCATACCTTACCTACCTGCAGTTACCACTCAGTTAATCCCTATCAGGGGATTAATGCACTCATTAGGCTAATTGTTCTCCTAACCAATCTATTTATCTCTGAACTTTCTGGCATTGTTTCAGACATGGGTTTTTGGGGACTCCTCACATCTAAACCATACTAATTATGATATAAAACCACTTATAAGTGTTATTGAGTCAATGATGAAAATTATTCTCCCTTCTTTCCATTCCCCTTCCCAAAGACCCTTGGATTCCAGCAGCTGTTAAAAACTGCTAGAAAAGAATAAAGGAAAATTATCCTCACTTTCTTTAAAAGCAAATCAACAACAGGAAATGCCCATCAGGATAAGGACTGCATGTCATTGAGGTGTTAGCAACAGGCAGAATGTGACTTGGTGCTTCCTGCAGGGCTTTCTGATGGCTGCTGTGGCTGTCACTTTCAGTTTTCTTGACAGTCCTCTATCTTTGCAGATCTCAATGCATCCTTCTCCAAATCTTGCATTGATCTTTGTCTGGCCACTCACCACTTTTATTTGTTGAATCCACACACCCAATGTTGGGAATTAAAACTAGACATGTAAAAAAGGCTTGTTTTTATACATGTGTGACTATGAACATCAACTTCAGGGACTCCATATTGCTACCAGTTTAGAGACTATTAACTATATCTGATATGCTTCATGAATGTTACCTCTTGTAAGTATAAACCTAAAAGAATGCCAGAGGGTGAAAAGGAGAGAGTTGGCCTCAAGATGTTGAGAAGCAAGGAAGACACAATAGTTGAGACATTTCCCAAGCTCCCAGAAAAGTAGAAATATGTTTGGAATTCATTAATGAATAGCATGTCTGTATCACATAAGGAAAAAGATAAGAGCATCCCCTATTTTAAAACCATGAAAATATTTAGCACTTATTCCATAAGAAAATATAAATAAACCTTTATGGTTTAGATGTGACATATTTCCCAAAAGCTCATGTGTGAGAAAATACAAAAACATTTAGAGGTGAAATGATTGGGTTATAATAGCCTTAACCCAATCAGTGAATTAATCCCCTGATAGGGATTAACTTAGTGGTAACTGAAGGTGGGTAGGGTGTGCCTGGAAGAGGTGGGTCACATTGGACTAGCCTTTGGGGTATATATTTGGTGAGCTGAGCTTAGTCCTTCTCTTTGCTTGCTGATCATCATGTGAGCCACTTCCCTCCACCACACTCTTCTTCCAAAATGTTCAGCCTCATTCAAGCCCATGGAGAGGAATGGAGACAGTTGTTTATGGACTGAGACCTCTGAAACTGTGAGCCCTCAAACTTTCCTCTTCTACAGTTGTTCTGGTGAAGTCTTTCAGTCACAGCAGCAAAAAGGCTGACTAAAACAGAAGTCTTGCTAAATAAGTGTTTCAATACTACAAAATATTATATTTAACAATGGAATGTTAGAGTACTTTCTATTGAAATGAGGACAAAATGCATAATTTGTTCTTATAATTGCATGACACATTTTGTAATGCTAAGGAATGTAGACAGATATCAAATTAAAAGGACAATGATGGAGATGGTTTGCAAATGATGTATCTGTTTAAGGGTAACTTAAGAGTAAACTATTAACTACTATAGTTTATAATTAATGAGTAACTCATTCAAATATAATGTAAATATATAAAAACATAATATTTTATAAATGCTAAATAAACCTCTTTTTCTTATAAAATTATTCTGCCTCAGATATTTCATGATAGTAACACAAAATGGACTAATAGAAGAGGCCAGGAGTATGGAGTTACAAAATGTGATAAAATATACAATAGTGGCCAAAGGATATGATATCTTGGGGAAAATATTAATGAGAAATATGTTGAAGATATATAACAATAAGCTTGTTTTGCTGAGTAGTTTACTGAGAAGACATGAGTATGTAAGGAATTATAATATGTTTGTATTTAGATTGACTAATATTTCAGGGACCTCAATTCTTTATAAATTAACCTGGCTTTAATGCAATTTCAATAATTTTGCAGAGTATAGAATGGCATAAGATGAATAGAAAGTTCATCAGAAAGTAAATACCAATGGTACAAAGCAAATTTTCTAAAATAAATTGATTTTATGGCAATGGAATGTGTAACTCTAGCAGAGAAATAATATTTATGTTACTATTCTTTATATAATGGGATACTGATACAAGAATACATAGGTACCCTAATGGAAATAATCCCAATGTGTGTGTGTATTGTGTATGTATTAGGATGCCCATAGAGTCTTGTGGTTGTATCACATTATGTACATATATATGCATATATGTATATGTATATGTATATGTTATAATCACATGTCATGCATAATAAATATATATGTTAGGTATAGAAATGTAATACATGCTAAAAGAAAAAATAAAATATAGCAATCTATACACAGAGCTAAATAATTTGACTATTTAGAATAATTATTTATCTAGCATCTCGTTTCAAAAAATATACCAAAGTAAATTTCAGAAGCATAAATGCATTAGGTTTACTAAAATACACTCATTGTTAGAACAACAGAAAATCAATGGAACAGAGATCACTCATGACACTGTGGGAGACTAACAGTATGTTTCCTTTCCTTTCATTTTCTCAAATTTTTATAACTTTTTGATTGACAATTGGTTATTAAAATAAATGATAACTTTCCAATTGAAGGAAAAATATTCTAGACCGCACTGGTAATATTATTTACTAATTACTGCATGTGTGTCTTCTAATATGTAAGACTTTTACCTTTATTAATAAATGATAGAATCCATTTTTTGACTAATTAATTGTCCACTGCTCTTCTTCAGACCCTGTTTAGACTAAAAAATGTCAACTATTTTGAGACTGCTTATTTAATCTCCAAGTCTTCTAACTCTGAACACTGCACATAGAATTGGCCGGAGAAAAATATGAACACTGTGGTGGGAGATAGAGAAAGAAGGGAGATTCATTATTAATGCAAAAGAAGCCAGTGACTAGCACCCATAGAAATCTTAAAAACCAGAGGCATACCATATATTCACTGCCCTTGAAATTTTCAGAAGCCACAAGACATTAAAGAGAGCTGGAAAAATTATAGGCGACTGTCGGTGCACCTGGAAGAACCCCAAACCAGTAAGGCCCTCATTTTGTAGAGAAAGGATATATGTACCCCATATCTTGTACCATTGTCCCTTAAACTTGGTCATACCTACCAGTGGGACTCTATGAAGCATGAGTACAGGCAATTTGAAATCCTCTCTTTCCTTTCTAATGGGAACTGATCAACCAGGCAGAGATGGGAAGAAGGCATGTTAATTCATATGTTTTGATACTCACTATCCTTCTTTCCCTAAAACCCAAACATTCAACTGAATGCCTTAGGACATATATCTGCTATAAATTCATTTTTTATCTAATTTGTCTGAGATCTAAGCTTCCTGTGGAGGTCCTAGATCAAAGGAGCTGATTCCTTCTGATGTCGGCACTGACATGTAATGTGTGCTGACTTAGTTCTGTCTATAACCTCACAGTGGGAGGTGGCCAGCCTCCCTGGGCACCTTTACACAGTGAACTTTCATTTCAGCTGGGGAGTCTGTCAGGTATGTTGCTGATTGGAGCTTCCATGTAAATAATTTATGGGAGACTTTTAAATGTTTTGGGGTCTGCAAAAGAAAGCTAGGCTTGCACTAGTCTTTTATGAAGAGATACAGACTTGAAGAACAAGGGGGGAGTATTTCCAGTGAAAATCTCTCAAAAACAGGATAACAATATTTTCAATGGATTAAAAATAGGTGACTTGTAGCATTTGATTCATCTTATACAAAGTGCTATTGGTTTTACCAAGGGATTAGAATTCAAAGCCTCTTTTCCTTTTTTAAGTTTGCCTCTACCTGACAATTTATTCTTCTTGTTCTTTGGTTATTTGCTGATCCTGATAAACTATGCTTTTTCCTCCTGGTGAGAGCTGTAATTATAGAGATGATACCAAGCCCAGTGCTTGGCATAGAACTGGGCATAATGAAGAAATAGGGTTGATAGCACAAAGCATCTCTTTCCCTAAAGGCACTCAAAGTCCTAAGAGGAAGATGAGACTATCACACAAAGAAAAGTGACCAATAATAGAAACAGCAGCACAGGTCAAATGAGAGACTCCAGTCAACAAGAATTGAGGCATAAATCAATGTAGTTGAGCTGTCAAGAAACACTTCTGGAAGGAGTTGCAGATCCCATAGGAAAACTAGAGTAACCGGAAAGTTCTCACAGCTCTCAGCAAGAAAATCATCCCATAGTCAGGTAGCTGTGGCAGATAACAAAAGGACTGTATGGAAAGTGAAAGGGGAGATATGAATAATGTGGACTTATCAGGATATTAACAAAAGCATTGTGGAAACAATTGAACAACATGATTACTTTGTCTCATCTACTTCTCCAAATAAAAAGCACTTTAGAAGTCACACAACTGTAATCCCAGATATTTGGGAGGCTGAGGTAGGAGAATCATAAATTTAAGGCCAGCCTGGGGAAATTTATCAAGACCCTGTCTCAAAGAAAAAAAAAACCAAAAAATAAAAAGAACTATTGCCTCTTTGTATCCTCCCCTCATTACCTCATTTTACCCCCCATCATCCATTGGTAGATTAGATCAAACTAAAATAGAAAATTGGTACTCTTAGCCTGGGTTTTTCCATACTATGATGCAGACAGCATTATTGTCTTCTGACACAAGCCAGGACAGCTCTCAATAAGCTGAGAGGAGCATAATGCATAGGTTAATAAGTTAACCTATGTGTGTCAAAATGAGTAGTTAATGAATTTAGTGCGAAATGTGTAAGAACAGTAGTGATAGTAGATGTTGATGACCATGTTGCCACCCACTTCCCAAGGGTTTAAGACAGGTGTTAGTCTTTTTTATTCATTGTAAGGCACATGGAAGATGACCTTTTCACGTGTGACACACTGCTATGCATATATCCAACCAAACGCTCTTCTTAATTCTCCATTGTTGTCAAGGACTTTAGACATTATTGTTTGACGCTGACAGCACAGACTCTGGAACAAAAATTCTTGAATTCTGTAAACAAGATCTGCCCCTGACTTACCTGTGATCTTGAGAAGGTACTTAATCGCTCTGTCCCTTAATAACCTTTCTTCTGAAGGGCAGATAATAGCTGGGCATGGTGCACGACTGTAATCCCAGTGGCTCAGGAGGCTGAGACAGGAGGATCTTGAGTTCAAAGCCAGACTCAGCAACTTAGTGAGACCCTGTCTCTAAATAAAAATATAAAAAAGGGCTGGGGATGTGGCTTAGTGGTTGCGTCCCTGGGTTCAATCCCTAGTACCAGTAAATAGATAGATAGACGGCAGATAATAATAGCACTCACTGCAATGGATTATTGTAAGGACGAAATTATATATATAATATAGTGTTTGACATGTGGTATTTGGAATACTGGCTATATAAATGATTCTTTAAATTATTAAAGTAAATTTTATAGACAAAAGAAAGCCCAGCTGTTCTGGTAATTCTGACTAGGACATCAGTAAAATTCTATGTATTCTTAGTTTATCATCATTTACTGCTCCATTAATGTGAGGTTACTTAACTCATTTACATGTGGCATGATCGCAGTATTAAATGCTTAGATAATAGCATGATTCCAAGAATTGGGCCAGATTAGAACAAAATGCCTAGATCGTCAGTTTACTGATATTGTACTTTTCTGAGTTGATTTTTAATTATATTTAATAAGAAAAATAAAGTACGAATGAAATGACAATGAAAGAAAATAGTAACTAAAATTACTACAATGAAATAAATTTTAGTAAATTAAGTAACACCTGATAATAATAAGAAATTTTACAACTGAAGCCATGACAGAGCAAGTGGTAGAATGGAAATCACACAGCCAGCCAGCAAAAGGGGAGCTTGAGCAGAACACTAACTTCATGGCTCAGTTACAGTGCCCCTTCTCTCCTGCCATTATTACACAAACATGCACATGCTCATATAGATAAATGTTCATTTATATATTTATATTATCTCTACCTATGTTTATATTCATTTTTATAAAATCAAAGATGTTTAAATTGTAAATTTGGCATAGAAGACAAAATACTAAATAGACTGGTTTTTCAGGTTCACATTTATTAACACAGGTGTGGGTTGCCCAATAGTTAGACTATGGTCTATATCTCAAATTTAAGCCCTATGGTTACACTTAAAATCCTTGTTTATTTAATAACATCATAAAAATGTTTTCTTCAGAAGAAATATTATCAAACGTTTATTGGATGGTTAGTATTAATTACAACTGGGGTGTAGGATATAGTACTTTTATCTTAGGAAAAAATATTCCAAAGTTATTTGGAAATTGATCATCAGTTATAATTCAACCTTTAACTAGTTGACAATATATTGTCAAGATTCCTAAATATTTAAAATGTTATCAACTGATTGAAAACAAAATGATTTCTTTCCCTACCACTCTTTTCACAGATATGAAAATGAAGGTCACGCTGGGCAGTCTGAACCAGCTCCCCATCAATTCCCTGGATGGAGTGTCCAGAAGGAAGGTGAGCCGCCACACTGTTCCAGAGGAAGAGGCTGCTACGTCTGCTCCTAATATTACCAGTGTCACATCCCAGAGGCACACTTGTGCTCCAGGTTCTCCTTCTCAGCAATTTTACCTGCAGGAGACTGGGAACTGGAAGGCAGCCCAAGAGCAGTTACTCAGATACCAGATGGCAGGCCAAGATCGACTGCTGCTGCTGTGCCCAGACCTCAGACAAGAGAGCCATCAGTGGCAGGGACAGAGTCAGCTGACCAAGAGAAGTAGCAGCTTGAGGCTTTCCCAAGAGAAGAAAGCCTCCTGTGATGCCACTGAGACATTTTGCCTTCATTCTGCACAACCAGAAACTGTTCAGGAACAGCTGTGATGAGGAAATGGTAAGGGCATTTGGGCTGAAAGGCAGAATATTCAAAATATTTCTGGACAATAAACAGGGGAGGTGAGGCCTGACTTATGTTCCCAAGTAGGTAGGAGGAATTTGACTGAATCCCATTTTGAGTTTTAAAATGCCTGTAGACTGAAATAGTGTCTGATATATCTTTTGTATCTATCACTGATCATTGGCTAATGCTGGACAAATAATAGATTTTCAAACACTTGTTAAGTTTTTACTTATTTTTAACTTAAGCCATCTATGCTCCTAGTTCATCAACTTAATAATTATATCAGTACTGACTTATACCAGTAGGAATTGTCATTTAGCTTCTCCTGGTATGACCATCCACAGCACTTTGGGCTCCTCTTGTGGAAGGAATTATGGAAAGGTCTAGTCTGCAAGAGTTAATTTTGCAATATTACAGAAAAACATTCATTTTCCTTGTATGAACATTAGAAGACAGGAAAACATCCTGCTTCCTCCTATATCAGAGCTTACCTACCAACCACAAGGCAACTGCCTGAATTTTTACAAGTGGCTTATTTTGTATTTTAAATACAATCATTATTGAGAACACAGAGTAGTGCATGCATATCAGGTTTGCATCTCATGAATATTTATCGTCAAAAATTGATATTTTCATGTGCTTTGCTGAGATTTTACTTAAGAGCAAAGACATAAAATTACTAAATATGGGAAAGGAAATTGTCAATGGATCATAGCTATATTTTTCTCATTGTAAGTTGTTGAATCAAATTTACAAATGGAAGACAATTGTATTGGAGGACAAAAGATAATCAAGAGTCCAAGTGAATCTTCAGCTAACTCTTTTATTAAAGAGCTGCTTTTTTTGAAAAGAAATGCATAAAGCTACCCAACAGAAGGGAGGAGAAATTGCATCAGGTACAGCCTTTCTAGACTGTGCTGAAGGTATAAGGGAAATCAAAGCAAAGGACCAACTGGCACTGAGAAATTGAGTAAGGATATAAAGGTCATTTCTCCCAATTCATACATTTGCCTAGACCCCATTTCTGTTCAAACAGGAGGATACGTTAAGCAGCCAGAATGTGTCCTTGACTCTATCCAGAAGGGCTTGTGCTCCAAGAGTGCAAAGCAAAGGCAGTAGAAATGAGAATTTCCAAATGGAATTGTTCTCAGAAACTCCCAAATGTAAACCAGGATTTCCCAATATCTTAAAGGCTAAAGGGCTATCTTGTGTTTGGATTGAAAAAGAGGAAGGAAACACACTCTTCTATTGCTAAATTTTAAATAATGAAATCTTGGATCAGAACCCATGGAAACACAGACAGAAAACCATCATCTGCAAGGAATCCATGGGAAGGTATGTGTCACCTTGCATGAGTGGACAGGGACAGTTTCAGATCCTTTGTTGAGTTTTAAAGGGTCTTGTAGACAACCTCAGATTTTAGGGCTACCCCTGAAGGGAAGCAGGCAACACTTCTGTTGTCCTGTATTGGGTTCTGAGTAAGATGGAAGTTAGATGTTGGAGTTGGTGCTCTCCAGGAGATTTCAATCCAAGCTATTCTGTGTGTAAAGAACGACACTGAAGTACAACCTGATCTGTAGGAATTTACTCTGTAGATATAATCTGGTCACCTGCAGGATATGTCCTCTTCTTAGATGTGTTTTGGAAGGCAACAGGATTTAAGAACATAAAACAGAGAGGTGGAAAGATGACTGAATAGAGGCACCCAGCACTAGTCAGTTCCTCAGTGGGAGAAACAAAGAATAGATGTGAACTGCTTGAGGAGGTGAGGGGCTATGGGTGGCCACTGGATACTGACAGAAAAGAAAATGTATTCTAGTAAAATTCAGAGAGCAGGGAGACTAACAGAGCAAGAGAAGCAAAAATACCCCAGTACCTACTACTTGGCATATTTGTTGGGAGAAGAGGGTTGACTCTCCCCTCCAAAGGGGTAAAGGTGAAAGGTAGAGTCACAGCACAATGCAGAAGGCTGCACCCTGCAAATAAACAGCTTAACTGAGCAAGTAACCTAGAATCTGCACAAAAAACCCATCTGACATTTCACTACATCTCTCAGAGTGCTGTAGCTGAGAGCCATCTTGAGAAGGGTCCTATTTTCTGAGAATTCACTACTCTTCTGCTCAGAAAATCTGGCATAATCATATTTCAGGGTCCCAATGAACACCTTGCTGCATTGGCTGGGAAAGTGATGGCTACACACAAGACATTCTTGGCTTGAGGGTGCCTCTGACACAAACCTGCTGAGGGTCTTATGCTTGGGGAGTGCAGGCTGTGACAGGGAGGGAACTGGTGGGCACTGCTCTCTGGAATCAGTGGTGTTAGTTAACCTGCCCTCTGGCTGGAACACCAGTCACATGTGGTTTCATGTGGAGGCCAGAACTGAAGGCACAGGGCTTGAGGGTAGTCAACTGCTCTGTTCCCACAACCTCTTCTCTAGCACAAAACTCAGTGTTCAATTTCTTCTTCCAGCCTCTGAGGTTTTGATTGGAAGTTTACCCCCAAGTGCACAGACTAAAAACCTCCAGAGCAGATAGATACCCCAAAGGTGTCACTGAGAGACTGCTTGTCACAGCCCTGGCACTGGCCCTTTCCCTGGGTACACAGACTGAAAACCTCCAGAGAGAATATGCCGCTGGTATAGCCAAGGTTCTGCCTTAACCCATTGGGCAAAAAACACCTGATACAGCTTCTACCACAAGCAGTTTGGTGAGAGCTGGGAAGAATTTCCATAAGTTGTAGCTTCTACACACTACCGCCACCCCCACCATACATAGTAGATTCTAAATTTAGAAGACACAGAGAGATTAGCTATGGCCTACTATCAGCTGCCCTTGTGTGAGTCTCCAGACACCTTGCCTAGGAGAAACTTTTGGCTCATTTTTTTCTCTGTCTATTCTTTTATTGCTATTACTATTTTATTTTTAATGTTTAATACATTTTTACTTTCTTAATTTTATTTCATTTAATTTTTTAACTTGAGTTTTTCCTTTCTTATTTTTCTTTTTATATTTTTATTATTTACCATTTGTTCTCCTTTCTGCTTATTTTCTTAATTTTAATGATTGACTTTTATTTTTTATTCTTTTAACTTTCTCTCTCTCTCTTTTTCCTTCTGGTGCTGGTTGTGGAGCCAGGGCCTCATGCACATGGAGTAATTGCTTAGTCTTGAGTTATACTCCCAACTCAGCAGAGAGGAATTAGGCCCATTTCTAGCCATAATCCAGTTCTACTCAAAATTTTACTTAAAACTTTTACTTAGAGACACTCTTACCTAAAAAAAAGAGGAACATAAGCTCCCAGCCATCAAATCCTCCTTGGTGGGTATAGCTAGTGGGAGGCTGAGGTCTGGCTCTTGGGCAGATACTTCTGCAGTAACTGCAGGGAGGAAAAAACTCAGTCACTGACATTGTGTCTCTGTGGGATGTCTAAATAGATTGCAGCTGCATCATACAATCTGATTGCATAGGAGTGAAAAGATTGAAGGGAAGATTCAGAGAGGGGAAGCTGTGATTCAAGTTCTGTCCCCATAAATCACCTACATCTGCACCAGTCACCAATTAAAACACAAGAGTCCGGACCTTTCAACAAGACTTCAGAAACACACATCAGAATCACTTTCAAACAGAACTTCTATCAACAGTGCCTATGGAAATCCCCAACTCCGTTTTTTAATTTTTTTATTTTTATTTTTTTAATTTTTATTTATTTTTCTCAAAAGTTGCATTTTAATACATGTTATCAAACATAACAGAAAAAAAACAAATTTTCAGAAGCTGTACACACTATTCACTAAAAATATTTGTTGAGGCAAATAGAAAAAAAAATTATTACAATCATAATTTTTCTAACTTTGCACAAAATTATAAGCAGATTACATTCTTCATATTAAACATCTTTATATGCACTTTCAATGAACAGTATATATATATATATATTTATATATATTTTTTATCAACCATCTTTACTATACCCATTCCCCTTTCCTGCCCCC
>PVHX01014983.1:0-48365 GCA_004024805.1 Geosciurus inauris | reverse complement strand
ATTCCTAGGTCTTTGATCCACTTTGAGTTGAGTTTTGTGCATGGTGAGAGATAGGGGTTTAGTTTCATTTTACTGCATATGGATTTCCAGTTTTCCCAGCACCATTTGTTGAAAAGGCTATCTTTTCTCCAACGTATGTTTTTGGCACCTTTGTCTAGTATGAGATAGCTGTATTTATGTGCATTACTCTCTGTGTCTTCTATTCTGTAAGGTAGGATATAATTTGATTTGAATGATGGAAAAATTTATTTCTCCTTTTGGGAAACTAATCCTAAACTATTATTTTTCATGAAGTGACCCAAAATAACTGAGCTTCAGTTTGTCCTAAGGGATTCTTTGACAGTAAATCCATATTCGTTTATTAATGATGCATGAATGAATAGCATGACTTTTTCCTGGTTAATAGTTCCTGGTTATTTTAGCAAAACTTTAAAGATCCACCAAAACTTTTTTCAATCAATTCTGAGAAGTATTTTTCCCTAGTAACTTTTTCTCTTTAAGGATTTAGATTCAGGGCTCATTTTCACATTAGTAGTTATTTTTTCTTAGGTATATCTTTTACTTTTTTAAAATAAGATATATTTGTGAGTATATTTACCTTAGGTGACTGTGGTAGAGACTTTGCTGCTGAGAAAATAATTTACCTTTTATCCTTGGCCGTGAGAGGTCTGCAGTTGGGCTGCTCCATGCCTGGACTGATCTTCCCAGTTCCTTTGCTCCCTATGTGTAAGATTCCCAAACAGTATGATGGGATAAGTGGAGGAAATGTCAATTTAAATTACACTTACAATTTCTAAACTATCATATTATAGAAGAGAGCTGCTAAACATTTCAATGAAGAGACTTGTTTATTCTAAGGAGATTTGACTATTTACATTCAATTTTCAATGCATACATGTGCTTTCCTTTCTTATGATGGGCTTTGAATATCTAAGATGTCAAGAAATTAAAGACTCTACACAGTGAAATAAGAAGAAAGAGATGTTTTGGGATTATTTGTGTTTGGGGTCAGGGAGATGAGCTGACCTAAATAATGTAAGTGATGTCGTGCCCATATCCACTAGCATATCTGATGAACATTTGTTTCTCAAGACTTAGTTTTTGGTATTCACTTTATGTAATTTTTCCTATAGAGTGACATTTCTAATTACTATTGTTTTTGTGTGTAGGGTTCTTTGTTTGTTGAATGCATATATATTCCCCTGTGATAAAATTCCTTTGGTGAGGAAACATATAGGATGATGATGATAATCATCATCATCATCGTTATTGGTATTGAGAATTAAACCTAGGGATGCTCTACCACTAAGCAACATCCCAACACTTTTTATTTTTTATTTTGAAACAGGGTCTCACTAAATTGCTGAGGCTGGCCTCAAATTTACATTCCTCTTACTTCAGCCTCCAGAACAGCTGAGATTTCAAGTGTATGCCACCATGCTACCCATACTTAATTAATTATGATTATTTTTATTTTGGTACTGGGAATTGAACCCAGGAGCATTTTACCACTGAGCCACATTCATAGCCCTTTTTTAATGTTTTATTTAGAGACAGGATCTCACTGAGTTTCTTAGGGCCTTGCTAATTTGCACCACCATGCCTGGCTCACATTATTAATTTATAAACACCTTCTCCAAATCTTGTATTAGCCAGATTAAAGTGTCACATAATATGTCAATTTTTATATTCATAAATAAGTGAATCATTGAAGAAATTCAGTCAATTTTTGGTATGAACATGATTCGTGGTAATTCCAGCAACAACAAATACTTCTATGTGATAAAATTATGGTGTATCTGGAAATGTATTAAGAACTTAGAAAGTTTCCTAACTTCAAAAGTGAACATATTATATCTCTTGTTTGACTCAAAGGTACCTCAAATTCAGTTTGTTCTTTATAATACTAGGGTAACCTTCCATAAATGTGTTCTAATTTAAATGTCTTCTTCCTCAGAGCTCAATCTCCTTATATATCCAGTTGCACTAGCCAGATATCTAAGAATCATTCTTAAGCCTTCCCTACTATTTCACATTCTATATCTAACCTATTAAGTTATGAAAATTGTATTTTCTAAATCCTGAAGATACTTCATTTCTTACCGAATGCACATTGTTTGCTACCCACCAAAACTTGGTCTTGGCTCCTTATCTGCAATTGCTTCCTAATGGATTTTTCATTGCTGCTCTTTGGAATCTTAACTGAGCATCCATAGCATGGTTTTTAAAGTACTGACACATTTGTTCCTTGCCTACCCCTTCAACTTCATTACTTCTCTGTCCTGCTCTCCTTGCTCTACCTATTTCATAGTGGTTGAATGTCTTTCTGTTCCTTGTTTTTTCCTTAGATCACTGTGCAGGGCAACCACTGTTTCCTCTGCTTAGAATACAATCACTCCTCTCAACTACTTAGCTTCTATCAATTATTCTCACGTGAGCTCTGTTATCATATTTTCAGGGAAGAGTTTCCTGATTTTCCTGGGTATATAATCACTCTCATAGGTATTCTTAGTGCACTATATACCAGTTCTTTTCAGCACTTATAATTACCACTTCCTATTTTTTTGTGTAATTAATTACCACCCTTCTACTAGAAATTAGCTTTAAAGAGGTGAAAACTCTTTATATGTATTTACATGGTGTTCTGAAGACTGGTACATAATGGTGCTCAAAGACATTTTCTAAATAAACTAAGAATTTGGTACCTAGAATTGAACCCAAGGGTGCCTAACCACTGAGACACATCTCCAGCCCTTTTTATGTTTTTGTTTTGAGACAGAGTCTCACTAAGTTGCTTAGGGCCTTGCTCGGTTAGAAATCATGTTTTTTATGACTCTTAAAAAAAACACACCATGATTCCTAGCTAACTGTACTAATGTGAAGCCTTTAGGAATGAAGCATACTGACACCTGAACTTACTTTGAAATGCGTCAAAAAATAAGGTGGACTAATTAGAGGGATGCATTTGTGACAAAGCAAGAACAGTAAAATCTGGTAGTAGGCATATATCATAACATTCTGTAATTTTTTCTATATATTTATAATTCTGTATAATTTGCTTTCATATTTTGAAAAAAATTTAAAATTATAGAAAACCACAAATAAAATAATTTGGGGAAAACATGATAAAATAAAGTAAGGCATTTAGTAGTCACTGAATTGTGTGTGTGTGTGTGTGTGTGTGTGTGTATGTGTGTGCATCTGCATGTGAGAGGAGAATGTTTTTACTGGAGAGATGAGATTTTTCTCTTGATTATAGGTTAGCATATTAGAGATGGAGAGAGAGAAGAGGGGGGCAGAATTACAAGATCCTAAAGAAAAACTGTAAGGAAATAGGAAAATTAGAATGGATGCAAGAGGAATTTATTTACTAATTGAATGTAGAGACAAAACAATGGAGAACTAATAATGTCTCCAAATAGGCTTACTGCAGTTTATTAACAGAGTAATGATAAATGTCTTCTATATAACTATATGGGCTGTTCTCCTTACTAACTGCATCTTCTGTTTTATTTGCCTTTCTAACCCTTTGTTATGTTGAAAACAGACTAATAATCACATAAAGGAAATACCTGGTCTTTTGCTGAACTATAACAAGTAAAATTATCTTATAGCTAATGTTGGGAAGGGTAGAAAATTGCTTAAATATGTGATTGAATGGTGACTTAAAAATATGAGTTATAATTCCAATGTTAAGATTAGAGTAAATGGCTGGGTGTGGTGGCAAACACCTATGATTCCAGCAGTTCAAGAGGCTGAGGCAGGAGGATCATGAGTTTGACTTAATTCAGAAACTTAACAAGGCCCTAAGCAACTTAGGGAGACCCTGTCTCTAAAATATATATATATGGCTGGGAATGTGGCTCAGTGGTAAAGCCCCCCTGGGTTCAATCCCTGGTAGCAATAAAAAAAAAAAAAATCGAGTAAATGCCCATTGAATTGAAAATCTTCCCTAAGGTAATTTAACTAAAAAACGAAAAAATGTATCATTTGCCATTTTTTAAAAATCCTTTTTCTAAGAATAATTGTATAATATATCTTCAAAGTCTGGAAATTATCACTAGATAGGTTAGAACTGGGATCAAACATTTCTTCTGAATTGAAAGTATAATTCCTACTATACTGGTTGGGCTTACCACTTTCTATGCAAAGATTCCTGACATGTATGTAGTCTCTGACTACATGTAGGAATTTTTTATCACAGAAAGGAACACTTGACAGAGAGCTGAGTAGTAATTATTCAGTGTTAATGGTAGGAATTAAATAGGTAATTATCTAATTTTTCTTATTTTGGGCATTAAAAAAGATAAATAGATTGAGGCAATATGAAGGGAAAGTAAAAAGGAAAAGATATGCTTCTCAAATATGAATGGACTGTTAACAATGATTGAGTGTAGGTGTCAAGAAAACACGGAGGTGGCAAAGGGAGAAACTAAAACTAACGGGCGCAGAGAGAGAGAGAGAGAGAGATGAAGAAGAATAAAGAAATTGAGAAAGAACAGAGGAGTGACTTCAGATTTAGCTACTGTAAAGTTTGGGGTACAGAGCAGTAAATCAAACTTCTCTGGACTCAAGATATGACCAGGAGTCATTGCTAAATATAGTATTCACACTCATTAGCATATCAATCTATGACACACTGAAAAAAACCAATACTAATTATAGCATAAAGTGATATTTAATTATTAGAGAAGTGATGATATTTATCTAGAAGATAAATAAGACAGTGTATATGAAAATGTACAAATAAGACAGTGTACTTGAAAAATGTGCCTTTTATGATCATTGAACCTGTCTTACCTTCCTAGGTGAAGAAGAAGGTGAGTTTTTGGAGCCTCACATGTCCTATGTCTTGTAGGAACATAGTTCAAAGTCTGTGTTCACCTGAGTCTGGAAGTGGGCAGCATAACCACTTTCTTCTGTTCAGTGTGGAGCCATCTGGTTGGTGGATATTCCAGGTTTTCCACTCCAAAGCTCTTCTTGTTAGGAGTATCTGAAAGAGCAGGAATGTGGAACTTTCAAAATTTCAAATTCTAATAAAAATCACCAACTTTTAAAATGAACAAATTTTATATTTTACTAAATCATATTAATGATTTGTAAATCAATGTCTTGAGAATCTACCCCAAGAAAATATTTTAATGATTACCCTAGAATCTCAGTGATTAAAGCAGTACCTCTTAAAAGAAAAGACTAAGGTGGAATAAATACATTGAAATTCCTTTCCAGGAAAGGATAGGTGAGGTCTACTGAGACACTGGCTTTAGAATCACTTCCTGCATTCGGAAACAGATTATTGTGCTCAAGGATGATTTGGAAATAAGGAATATCTGTTAGTGATTCCTACAAAAATGCATTTAAAAATAAAACAAAAGTGGTTATATGCATTATTTTCTATTTGAGAACCACAAGCTCCAAACCAGCTGTGATGCTTTTCAATAATTTCACAAAGTCTTGGTTCATACTTTTGAGTAATTTTATTAATAGCTGTTTTTTTCTATTGATCTCCAGTATTTTCCTAACTTTTTATTATTTTTCTTCAATTTGTAAAACAGACACAAACATAATCTTTTGGCATTATAGTTGTTCAAATACTCAAAACAAACTAGTATTGTGCCCTCTTCATAGTATTCTCTCTCAAATTTCATTCCTCACTTGACATAGGTTTTCATGCCCTGAATATTGTGGTTGACCATTTGTGAAAGATACAATACAATACATAGCAACTTGTATTATGATCACAAATAAATCTTGGTATACATATTTGGTGTACAATTAAATCTTCAAATGCTATCCTAAAATCCCATTAAAGCATACCACCAATATATTTTGTTTTTTTCATGATTTTACCATATTTGCATCCAGAAAACAAATGCAGCCTTACTATAACCTGCATTTAGAAAATGAGTTTGCTACATAACACAATTTATTTTAGTATCTGTCATGTAGAAATATAGGCCTTTATTTTCAACAATTAAGAAAATAATAACTCTATTTATTTTAGAAACAAAGACACTGTAAAATTTTTAAGAAAAATGTTCACACTTTCAACAACTCATAAATCGCAAGGTTCTGATTCTGTGTGTAAAAGAAATTAATTGTTGTACATTTACAAAATGACTTTTCAATTTCCAAAAAATCAAACCACCACTCAGATATTTGTCATCACCATGTTTTTTACAATACCCATGACTCAATCACAAATTAGGATTGACAGAGTTGAAGTGTATGTACTATTCTGCATACACTTTTCTACTTTGAGCACAGAGGGAAAATGAGTATAAATGTAAAGTATAATCATTATTTTTGAAAATATTTTTAAATGAAAGGTGTTTTGGCCACTGTTAGGATATTTTAAAAATCTGATTTATTTGTTTTTCTTTTTTCTCATAATGTTGAATTTCTATGAGATATTTCAGTGAACAGGAACTACTACTGAGAAGCATACTTTTAGTTTCATTGTGTTTCTTCAAATGTTTTAGCACGATGACAAATAATGGAATCAAGGGACATTAAAATATGTTCAAATATTTGTGCATTAATTTTCTGTCTTCATGTATTGCTATCCAACCAGGAAGTCATATATAGGACTATTATTCTACAAAAGTGGGAAGAGAAAATTTCATGGTACATCAATTGGTTGAAGCATTCTCAGAGAGCCCCAACAATTGGCTTTGTTCTCACTTGGGGCCTCCTACTTAGATGAAGTAGTTAAAGAGGAAAAAAATGCATTGTTAGTAGCTGTGCATCAAACAAACATAAGGGCTGGCAGCCTTTAATAGAAAGACCTATGTTTGGGGAACGTTAAGAAAAGTAATGGTGAATATGAAATCAATTTGTTACCCTAAACTTAATCCTAGCTGCAACCTGATGGGCTATATTTGTAACTCACTCCACAAAACTCATAATGATTTGTCTAATATAGCTACATTTCGATGCTTTGCCTCTCCAAAACATATGTTGAAATTTAATCCCCAATGCAGCAGTAATGGAAAGTGGAGCTAATGGGGACTGTTCAGGGGATGAAAACTCTGCCCTGGTGAATGGATGAATGCTACTATAAAAAGGGCTTGCAGATGTAGGGTCTCTCCTGCTTTTCTGTCATGTGAGGATTGGCATTTACCTTTTGTTTAGAAAGCAAAATCAAAAGCATTATTATGGATGAGCAGACTGGACCTTTGTCAAACTCTAAGTCTGCTCATTTGTTTGTTTTGGAACCCAGGAGTACTTAATCACAGAGCAACATCTCCAGCCTTTTTATTTTTTGAGACAGGGTTTCACCAAGTTGCTTAGGACCTTTCTAGATTACTGAGGCTGGCTTTTGAACTTGTGATTCTCCTGCCTCAACTTCCTGAGCAGCTGGGATTAAAGGTGTGAGCCCCAGTGCCCCCTCAAACTCTAAATTTCCAAGCCTTTTGAAGTTGGGCTACCCAGCGTCCAAAACGGAATAAATTTGTTTTTTTTTTTAATAAATTACTCAATATCAGGTATTAAGTTAGAGCAGATCAAAATGGATTAAGAATATATCCTGAGCCGGGCACAGTGGCTCAAACCTGTAATCCCAGCACTTAGGGAGGCTGAGACAGGAGAATTGTGAGTTCAAAGCCAGCCTCAGCAATGGCGAGGCACTAAGCAACTCAGTGAGACCCTGTCTCTACATAAAACACAAAATAGGGCTGGGGACGTGGCTCAGTGGTCGAGTGCCCTTGAGTTCAATCCCCAGTACCACACACACACACACAAAAAAAATATATATATATCCTGGAAGTTGATATTTTAAAAAATCTCTCCAAATAATTCTTAAATGCATGCATATTAGTTGACTGAAAATTTATTATTTGGCCTAGGAATTCAGAAGAAAAAAATAACCATACCACAGGGCATGTCATGAATTTAAGTTATAAAAGATGCACATATTTAGCCATGTGAGAAAATTTGATATCTTCACCTTATCAATGATTTTCATTGGGAAGTCATGGAATGAGTTCCTTCACTGAATGCATAGAGCTAGTGAGAAAAAGAGTTTTCCTTCATTTTTCAAGATGCAAAAGAAATATTTTGGGAGGAAGAGACAGGAGAATCGCGAGTTCAAAGCCAGCCTCAGTAATGGCAAGGTGCTAAGTAACTCAGTGAGACCCTGTCTCTAAACAAAACACAAAATAGGGCTGATAATGTGGCTCAGTGGTCAAGTACCCCTGAATTCAATCCCCTGTATCAAAAAAAAAGCACAAGAAAAAAATTTGATATTTTAATATCTGATACAATATTATAATTACATTATGATGACTGGGCCCTGTTTATGTTATATCTCTTTTCCCAAAGCAAATAGCTTTGATGGTTTTATAAAGTAAGAATAAAGAGGTAAAATTTAATTTGGATGTTAATCCTCCACTTGAGGAACCTTGAAAATCTCCATTAGAATTAAAAATTAATGCTATAAAATCTGCTAAGATAGAGAGTAACAACTCTAAATAAAGTAAGATTTGTTTTCTCTAACATCTGGGTTGTAATATATCTCTGAATACAGATGTATATTCTCTATTCAGATTAATTATGGCTTATGTACAGTGCCCCCCTAAAGAATTTATTTACCAGATAGATGTTTTTCAATAGCTTATATTTAAATGTTAGAAAAAAAATCTAGGAAAGTAAATTGTAGCCTTTGTATTCTCAAATGAAATAATAGTACCTGCCTCGGCCGTCTGTAGGTGCATAAAATACCTCCCCAAGAATGGTGGCTTAATACAGCCACAATAATTTGTTTTGCTTATACACTGACAATTTTCTCAGGCCTCAAAATGGAAAGTCAATGCTGATTCAGCTGATGTGGCTCAAAGGCTGTTGGTGACTCATTTTCTAGGGACTGGAATCAACCCAAGTCATGCTCACTCATGTACCTGGTGATGTATGGTTAACTCTCTTATTTTCTATTTTGAGAAAGGGTCTCACTGATTTGCCAAGCCTGTCCTTGATCTCAAGACCCTCCTGCCTCAGCCTCTCTAGTCACTGGTATTAAAGGCATGTACCACTGTGCCTGGCCTGGCTCTATTTCTGGTAACTCTTGGTTAGAACCTCAGAAAATACATTAACACAAGCCCTCTCTAGGTAGTGACTTTGTCTCATACTTCAATGACTAACATCCAATGGTAATCTCCCCAAGAGATACAAGTGTAAGTTATCAGCAATTTTATAATGTAATATCAATCACTTCTGCCAAATTCTATCAGTCAAATTAATCACAAAGGGAAAGTTGGGAGAAACCACTACCCTACCATTACTCACTTTCCCTCATCACTATAATGCTACAGGGAAAAAAGTATAAAATAGGAATTCCTAAAAATGAAAATAAAACTCAGCAAATAAATGACCATTGAACTTAACAACTGTCACAAGCAGCATGTGTAATTAATAATTACTCAGAGGCAGATTGACTTTAAATGCAAGTGTATGTTCAATCACAACAATCATCAAATATAATTAATTAATGCAAAAAGTATTGGGTGTGCTGGAGCACCCCAACTAGCATTTGAGGCACACTGATCAAACACTATAGGTAAGTTTCACTATCCTAGGGCAATTAAGCACTACCTGCAATTCACACAATCCTAAGGCAACTAAACATTACAATTAATTAATATAATCCTAGGGCAACTAAGCATTATAATTAATTCACACAATCCTAGGGCAACCATGAGCCCCAAAGTACCTTCAATGCCAAGTGACTTCTCTTAGCCAAAGAGTAGACATTGTCCTTGTTTGGTGGTTCTCTTCAGCCGATGGCTGAACGTCAGGGAATGGTGGAGCTGACCCACAGACAGACAACAAGGTGGATGGTCTCACTGATGTCCTTGGAGCAAGCCCAAAAATGTGGCTGGGCAAGCAGTTTAAAAGCTGTTCCAAGTTGGTGGTGTGGACAACTTGGTGGTGTGGGCTGGTGATTGGTTACACCCAATGAAAGCCAATGTCCATTGGTTATATCCAGTGAGATAGTATAATTGCAACTGGACCTTTCTTTGTGCATGTGCATGGGCTGAGCTCCCCTATCAATTGTGACTAGTAGGCCTGCTGTTATGTGGCCCTCACTCCCCCTTTGTTGATTACATGTGCTGGGCCCCTTGCAGCCCTTAATTGCATGGGCTAGGCTCCCTATCAATTGTAGGCCTACGGTTAGGTGCCTTATTTGGCCTCCATCATTGCAAGCAGGCATGACTAAGCAAGTCAGTGGCTGCTGTTCCTTATGGCCACCAACTCAGTGAGTCCCCGGCATGTCCAGGCATGTCCATGGTATGTGCTCCTTATAACAACATACACCATAATTTTAATTTCAGAGGCCTCCATGAATTAGTGCAAGTACAGATTGATCTCACTAATAACTAATGCCAAACCCCATTGTAGAACTTTTCCCATAATAAATAAAAAAGTAGTAATCATCATAAGACAAGCATCTTAATAGTAGTGCTAAAACAACTGACTTGATCATTCAGAGAATTCAAAACTATATGAATATACTTTGCAAACATAGTATTATTATATAGTAAAATTTATATACTGTATATATGAAGAATCTCAAAGTCAGATTCTTTAATATGTAGGGGAAATTCAAAATTCATATGGTAGTAATGCCTTCTGCCAGTTTTAGAGTAATCAGCTCCTAAAAGGAAAAGCCATTGTCTTTTTTTCAACTTGAATATATCAAATATATTGAATATATATATTGAATATATCAAAATTTATTTTTAAAAAATTCTTTAAATTCACAAACATTTTGAAATTATTACAGCAAAGATTTTATACACATAGGTAAGTAGGTTAGAAGGTACTAATTGGCCATCAAATGAGTCAAAGTCTCCTCATGTTAAATATGACTTTGAATACACTAATTAATGGAAGCACTTTATGTGAGAATTTGATTAGTTCTCTAGACAAGGATGTTCATACCTCAAAGATAATGCTCAAAAAGGAAGGATCCATTTAAATTTCATAGCCATTATGTCTTGATAGTGAGAGATTCTTTCATTTCACCAAGTAGTTGGGATTAAAGGTGTGAACCTAGCTTAACTAAGCATTTTTAAATTTTCATTCACTAGTTTTCTCCTTATTGTTTAGGACACTAGAGGTGCTTTAGTCTTTATTATTTCACAATGACTTAAAAAAGGAATACTTGTATTTATTTATTCTTGAAATAGCTTTTCATTAGTCTGTTTTCCATACTACCTGTAATAAGATACTTGATATAATTTAACTCTAAAGTAGGAAGGTTTTATTTTAACTTACGTTTTTAGAGACTGCAGTGGGTGGTCAAATTGGCCCTGTTGCTTTAGATCAGTGGCAATAGAGTACATCGTGGTTGGAACATGTAGCAGAGGAGGTTTGTTCACCTTATGGTAGGTGGGAAGTTAAGAGAGATAAAGTGGCCAGGGTCACAAAATACCCTGGAAGGTGTGACTCCAATTAACGAATTGCCTCCCATAAGACCTACTTCCCAATAGTACCACATGCTGGGGACTGGGACTTTGGGGGATATTCTAGATCCAAACTACAGCAGACCTAATGAATGTCACTTAACCACTGTGGGAAACAAGAATCTAGTAGTGATATGGCTGCATCCAAAATAGATTTTTCATTGACCCATTAAAGAAGAGAACAAAATAAAGTAAAATAAAATAAAAGCCAAATATCACCGCCCGAGTTCTAAATCAGGTATATTAATTCTCTTAGTCACTAATGTCAAAGCAAAATGAGTAGTTGTGTATATGCTAGGGTTTTTCCATTTCATGCTTCCTAATTAAGAGGCTTGCTGTTTCCTTTTATCTGTATTGCTTGTTGTCAAAACCCTTCATATTACATGGCAAAGAAGAGAAATAGGATTTGGAAAGGAGTAGAAAACACAGTATGTGCAAGTGTTGGCTGTATTTTGCTTACATCTATCATCAATTAGTCTAAGAATTCAAGCAATATTTCTGAAGTATTTTTACAGGCCAAGGTTTAGATTAGTGTTCAGTAACAGTAAAAAATACCTTCACAATACTCACTTTATTTGGCATTTATTCCCTACCTGGGAGAAAGGGTACCATAGCATAAACATCTTGTCCTTTTAGCAAGTGGTTTACGATCATTAAGTAGAGTGAACATGAACAAATAAATAAAATGTCATTACAAACTTTAAATTCTTTTGTGAATCTTTGGAAACTGCCATAGACCCTTAGATGATGAAAAGACAAGAAAATGGATTATTTCCTGCTCATTTCCTTGAGAAAGAAAACCTTTTATGGAGGTGACTCTCTTGAAAGGTACAGTATTAACACTTGTTTGACCAAAGACAGAAAAAGGGATCATAGGTAAATGGAAGATAGGTCTGTATTAAAACCCTTCACAAAAACTGACTCATAAATGGATCATAGACATACATGCAAAATAGAGGATACAGAATTCCTACAAATTAACTTAACTGAAAATCTAGATTTAGCTATGTCTTCTGTTCACCAACCCAAATGCATAACCTGTAACAGAAAGAGATTTGTAACTGGAAATTCATAATAACTAAAAATCTCTGCTCTGTTATATACATATTAGGATAAAGAAAAGACAAATCACAAGAAAATATTTGCAAGCACATACCTAATAAAGATGAATATCTAAAATATGCATTTAAAAAACCTCTTAAAACTCAACAACAAGAAAATGAACCAATCTGTTTCTCAGATTACTTCAAAACAAAGCCATCCTGAGTTTATGCCTGTATCGTAAGGAGAGGAATATCCAGAAACTAAGAACACCACACCATACTTCTATTTTATCTCATTACACAGGTCTAAAGAGTAGGGTTTACCTTGCTGTAAGAAGCCCAATACACACAGAGACGCTAAGTATAGGTGCTCTAACCAACATCTCCAGCAGAACTTAACTTTCATGCCATCCTCTCCCAGGCACAAAAAGATAAGCAGAAATAGCTTTCAGTCATCCACATCACTATCAATCCTTTGAATCTTCCTAGCTGAATCTCTATACCTTTTCCATCAGATTCAAACCATGACCAGCAGAAACAGTGGATTCAATAAATCAGTAGTGTTTTTAAGCCACTAAATATGCAAGGTTTGTAAGGCAGCAATGACAGTAAGTGTAGATCAGTTAGGAAGTATTAACTACATTTTAAATCAATAGGAAGACTAATCAGATAAATGAGCTCCTCCTGAGAGAAACAAAAGAGCAGAAATAGATTCCCTTCTTGTCTCCTAACACAGGTTCATATTTTAAGAGCTGAGCAAGAACTCAAAAGGAAAAAGATGGCCATCTACAAAGGACAAGATATAGTGAAGTAAGGTACATGCTAAGTTTTTTAGTTTCCATGCATTAGGAATTCTTTTAATGAATACTAACATTTTGCTAAAATCTACTAATAGTCATGCATAGTTTATAATGTGTTATACCTTCTTTGTTATACGTTACATTAGATTATATCTCTTAGATATATCATGTATACTTTAATATCAAATTTTGTTGCTTGCATGGTCTTTACCTTGCAATTAAACTAAAGCAATTAAAAAAACTATTTATGCAGGTTTTATAAATTAATGAAATTTTAATGAGTTTCTAAAGAGCTACAAAATATTCTAAACATTGAAAATTACATCAACACAAATGAAACAATACTTTTGTAGGAAAAAACAAATTGAGAAAAGTGTTTACAAAGTTCATAGAAGCATAGGTAATTTTCCCTATATCACCAATTTTTTTTCATGAAATGTGTAATGATATTGGATTCATGATATATAAAGCTCTTCATTTTCTAAAAGATGAAAAAAATATTATATATTCTTTATGTAGCATAGATACCTCCTTATAGATACAAGTATTGTCACTGTCAATGTTTGTAACCAGTTGAAGGACGTGTCATGGCTTTCTTCATATTATGACAATACAAAGAAAAATCAGCCTACATTTTGCATGAAATGATTTTGGTCCACTATCTCCTACATAGTCTTTTTAAAACTGTTTTTCAAATGCTTCAAATTACTATTTCTTCAAGCTGCTGCATCCATAGCTTAACAGTTCTGTTAAAATGAAACCATCTGCTCTTCTAAGACCAAATAAACCTCACATTTAATAATTACTATCTCATTATGAAAAATGTATTTTTAAATTAAACCTCTCACTGAAATTAATATATCAAATGTTAACTATAATGGAAATATTTCCTGACAATTGCTAGTTTATTTTTCTGTCTCAGTTTGTTTAGAAAATAACAACAGTGTAAATATACGTATCACACACTACAAACAAGACACTGATATAAGGCTATAATTATATTATCTCATCTGGAAAAGATTCCAACTGAAAAATATTATGATTGCCATTTTATAGATAAGAAACAGAAGCTCATAGTTTCTAAGACAATTGCTCAAAGTCACACAGATAGAGAACAGTGATAAAGCCATGATTAAAACTCCATCATTTTGACAAAAGAGTCTGCAGTCTTATTTACAATGTTATCTTAGCTTTTCATCATGGAACATACCTGACAAGAACAGCTTAGAAGAGGATGTTTATTTTAGGCTTATGGTTTCAGAGGTTAAATCTACAGTTAAATCTGTGGTTAAACCTATGGTTCCATTGCTCTGGGCTTGAGGTGAGGCAGAACATCATGGTGGAAGGGCGTGGCAGAGGGAACCTGCTCAGCTTTAGTAGCCAGGATGGATTGAAGGACAGAGGGAGAGAGAGCGGGAGCCTGAGGGGCCACAGACAGATGTAGCCTAAGCTGTGATGCTAGTGATCTACTTCCTCTAGCCACAATAAATTATCAACAATTACCAGTAGTCCATTCGAATTATTAATCCATCAAATGGAGTAATCCACTGATGAGGTTACAGCTCTCATAATATAATCATTTACCTCTGAACATTCCTGCATTACCTAACACGAGTTTTTTAGGGAATGCCTCATATCCAAATCATAACAGTCCATAGACAGCCAATTCCATTGCTCTGATATTAAGGTGAGCCAGTGTAACATAAGGGAAAGGCCCAGCAAAGGAAAGATGATCAGCTCATGGTAGGGTCAGGAAAAGAGGGATAAAGAGAGGAAGGGAGGGGCCACAGGGAAGTTGCACTCTTCCTGGGCATTCTGTCTGTAACCCACTTCCTCCAGCCGTAACCTACCTGCCCACAGTTACCACCTAGTCAGTCCATCCAAACCAGGATAGATTTATTAGGTTTCATCTCATAATCCAATTAGTTTACCTCCGAATATTTCTGCAGAAACGTAAGAGCTTTGAGGGTACAGCTCATATCAAAACCACAACAAAGTTTCTCTGCCATGCCCTTCCACTATGACATTCTGCCTCACTTCATGCCCATAGAAGAGGATTTGAACTGAATCTCAGAAAGGTGAGCCCAAAATAAAATTTTCCTCTTCTGCACAGGTATTTTAGTCACAGCCACAAAAAGCTGACCAACACAGAAACTGGTACCAAGAAGTGGGGTGATTGGTATGACTAACCTATGTGCTTTAGAAGACTTTAGAACTCATTGGTTGGAAGAATTTAGAAAAACTTGGAGATGCAGTCTAGAGAAGCTTTAGAATGCTGTAAGCAGTGCTTAATGAGCAGTTCTGGTGGGAGCTCAGAAGACCAGAATGCTGGTGGGAATATGCACAGTAAAGACAGTACTCATGAACTTTCAGATGGAATTAAGGGCTCAATCCGGGATTGGACTAGGGGCCACATGTGTTATATTCTGGTAGAGAATGAAGGTTTGTTGTAACCCTGTCCTGAGACTTTGAGGCTAAATTTAAAGGTGATGGACTAATTAATCTAGCAAAAGAATTTCAAGACAACACATTTAGGGTATTTAAGGGTATTGCTGGCAACTTTTGGCCAGGTTTACTATGAAAGTAAGGAGCAGAAAGCACAGAGAAGAGATTTTAAAAACTTGCAATTTGGACAGAGAAGCACAATTAATATTGGGGTTAGAGATGAAATTGTCACTGGAGAAATTATTGCCAGTAAAGAAAATCTAAGTACCTTGCATGGAGGCAATAGGGAAGATACCTTAAGGTTATTTCAGGAATCAGCAAAACCATACCCATTGCAGTTACAAGGTTGTAAAAGTTAAAAAACAGAAATTTTCTCTTCATCCATCATGTTTTTTTTTAAAATTAACCAGAGCCTTACTCAGTTAAATAAACAATATGAAAAATACCCAGATGGAAACAAAGTTGAATGCCTCATGGGATTCTTGTGATATTTATCCCTCTATGGCTTCCAAGAAATAGTAAAAATGCTGTAGTATTTATTGGGAATCTCTACAGGCATTCAAGGGACATATGTGCAATTTAATGTTGAAAATAAGACATAAGAAATACTAAGAAAGAGAAAACACTTGTAGTCCAGAGCCAAGAAAGATAATTTTACCTTTATCAGTGGGTAAGAATTGAATATATATTTGTTAGAGAACAAAGTTTTTCTGCTATAATTTTTTGATTTAATGCTTTTGACAGTTTATATGCTTTAATCACAGACCAACTTGCCAGCAGACCCACTTGGAATTTATTTTTGTGTTTGTGTATTGTTCTCTCTCTTTTTAATTTTTTCTTTATAGATATGAATGACAATCGAGTATATTTTGACATATTCTACATACACAGAGTATAACATTTTAATTAGGATTACTGCTCAAGTCGGTGGCAGACCTGTGTCGTTATCTACATGGTGTTGGTTCTGTAGAAATGCAGAAAGCTGGAGTTAGGGGTTTATCAGGTTTTTACTGATATTTCAAAGGAAGACAAAGTATGGCAGGGTCAGAATCCCTGCAGGCAGTCCTTGAAAAAGTGATGCCTGAATCAGTGAGAACGAAGGAAAAACTTCAGTAGAGACTCCCAAAATTAAGAGATGCCAGGAACATGGAATGTCTGTCATGGAAAACTGCAGGAAATGAGTAGAACTAAGTTAAGAGAGAAGCCATGTGGTCTGATACTGGCAAGGCAATGAGAGTAGAATATATTTTGGCATATTATACATACACAGAGTATAACTTATTCTAATTAGGATTCCATTCTTGTGGTTGTACATGATGTGGAGTTCCATAAAAAGCCCTCTGGGACTCACATATTGTACTTTAGATGCTGAACATGGATTTATAGAACCTGACAATGTTTGCCTCACTGTTTCAGTCTTGTTTTGATTTCATTCCTTCTTTCTATGCCCCTAGTACTCACTTTTGGACTCTCTGCCATTGTATATTAGATATATGTATAACTTGCTTTTGATTTTTGCAGGAGCTCACTGTCATGAGTTTGCCTTGAGTTTAAAAAGAGACTTTGAACTTGAACTTTTTGGCACTGATGTAACTGTTAAGACTGGAAACACTTGGAGATAGACTGGATGCATTTTTCATTGTGACATGGCATGAGCTTTGAGGGCCAAGACAAGAATATTATGGTTTGGATATGAATTGTCCTGTGAAATGGTCATGTTTTCAAAACACCATCCCACATACAACAAGATTCAGAGTTGAGGCTTTTAGGGATCTTTAGATCATAGTAGCTGTGACCTCATCAACAGATTAAGCCATTTGATAGGTTAGTGATTTTACTGTACCATTGGGTGGTAATTGTAGACACATGGAAGG
This sequence comes from Geosciurus inauris, assembly GCA_004024805.1. Classification (NCBI taxonomy): domain Eukaryota; kingdom Metazoa; phylum Chordata; class Mammalia; order Rodentia; family Sciuridae; genus Geosciurus; species Geosciurus inauris. The sequence continues at coordinate 30,741 of PVHX01014983.1, read as the reverse complement.
TGACTTTCTCCATGATGCGCTTTCACCATGATATTCTGCCTCACCTCTCAAGTTCAGAGAAATTGATTTGGCCAACCATGGACTGAATCCCTGAAATCATGAGCCAAAAATAATCTTTTGCACCTTTATTTTTCCTTGTCATGTATATCGGTCACAGTGACAAAAATTGGATTAATACCAATGTCCTGAAATCAGGTATTATGATGCCTTCAGCTGTATTCCTTTTGTTCAAAATTGCTTTGGATCTTCAGGATCTTTGGTGATTCCACATGAATTTTAGGATTTTTCTTCTAGTTTTGTGAAGAATGTTGCTTGTATTTACTGGAAATTGCATTGAATTTGTAAATCTGAGTAGTATGAGCATTTTAACAATATTGCTTCCAGTCCATGAACATGGGAAATCTTTCCATTTTGTGTGTGTTCTTGAATTTCTTCCATTAGTATTTTATAAATTACATCAAAGAGGTCTTTATTATCTTCTTGGCTAAAGTTAAGTTATATGTAGGTGTGTAGCTATTGTGAAAGTGATTGCTTTCATGACTTCTTTCTCATAGGGTTTGTTATTGATGTATAAATCTGCTACTAATTTCTGTATGTTAATTTTTGTATCCTGCAACTTTATTGAATTTATCAGTTTTAGTAGTGGTGGAGAGTAGGTTTTCTTAATATGAAGAGTAAAATCTGTGAACAGGCATAATTTGTCTTCCTCCCTTCCCATTAATACACCTTTATTTTTTCTCTTTTCTATTGGCTGTGGACAAAGATTTCTGTACTATATTGAAAAAGAGCAATGAGAATTGGTACCCTTGTCTTGGAAAAAAAGCTTTCTTATTTTCCCTATTCTATAAGATGTTAGGCATGGATTTATTATAGAAGGTTTTATTATGTAAATATTTAAATGACATGATTTTTATTCTTCATTTGGTTCATGATACATCATGTACATTGATTTGAATATGTTGAACATCTAAGCATCACTGCAATAAATTGAACTTGATCATGGTACATGCATTCATGTACATTTTCATTTTCCATTCTTTGACTCCTAGTCATTAATGTGTCATTAATGGTGACATGAGTTTTATTGTAAGCAGAATATTACTGGGTCTTTTTAAAAAATCAATCAACCAGTTGATAGACTGTATGTTTTTCTATCTTTTTCTATTTGTATTTTTTCTTTTCTTCTTTCTTTTCCTCTCTCTCTCTCTCTCTCTGTTTGCTATGGAGATCTAGTTTCCTGTGAATTATACTATTACCTCTTTCTCTTTCTCTTTCTTTGCTGGCTATCAGACCATGGCCCTTGCATCCTAGGCAAGAGCTGTACTACTCAGCTACATCTCCAGTCCTGTATCTTTTAATTGGGAAATATATTCTGTTCACATTCAAGGTTACTACACATAGTTAAAGTCTTATTTCTTTCATTTTCTTTGGTGGCTTGCTATATTGGTAAGGTTTGATTATTTTCTTCTTCGTGTCTGTGTATCTATCTTCTAGGGGATTTTATACTTCCATGTGTTTTCATGATACTACTACTTATTTTTCTTTCCCTTAATTGTTTTTGGTGAGGCTGGTCTAATGCTGAAGAAATTTTCCACTATTTGCCTGTTTTTAAGCTTATATTTTTCTTCATTTCTGAAGGATAGCTTTCATGGGCTGGGTATTCTTTGTTGGCAGTTATTTTCCTTCCTGGCCTATAACTTTTCTGATGAGAAAACTGCTATGAATGTAATATGAGTACCCTTAACAGTGACTTAGCATCTTTTTCTTGCAGTTTTTAGAATATTCCTGTTGTCTTTTATTTTTGAAAGTTTGACTATAACATGCTATAATGAAGATCTTTTCTGGTCATGATTATTTCAAAACACTCATTCACTGTTTCATTTCAATATGAATACTTACTATGCATTTATTTTAAGCACCAGAAGAATAACATAAGAAGACCCCTGATATATCTAAGGCAACCTTCGCTCTAGCTGTTACTTACTTTCTCATATTTCTCCAGTGATAAGTAGAAAATTGTACAAGGTAAGGTAATAGTATAATCCACAGGAAACTAGATCTCCACAGCAAACAGAGTAGCTCTAGGGTCTCTGAGATCGTGGCAGACATTAAGTTAGTGTATTGGTCAGCTTTTCATCACTGTGACCAAAATACGGGCAGAACCATTTAGAGGAGGAAAAGTTTATTTGGGTTTATGGTTTTAGAAGTCTCAGTCTATGGTTGTGCTAATCTATTTCTCTGAACCTGAGGTGAGAGAGAACATCATGGCAGAAAGGTATGACAGAGGAATACTGCTCAGCTCATGGAGGCCAAGAAATAGTGAGAGAGAGGAGCCAGGAACAATTTATAGTCCCCAAGGTCAAGCTTGAAATGTTTGCATGTCAACAATGAAATAAGAATTTCAACTTACCAAATTCAGATATCTAAAGAATGTTAAGAAATTACAATAGTAGCAAACAAAAATGATGATATAAATAAATATATAAACCTGCAAAAATGATTGTATGTGGGATATGTCTACAGTACATTCTACTAATTAGCAGAACAGAACTCTTTCTTTCCTCCACATATTGTAATAGTCATTTTTTACTTTGGTGTAAGTTATGGACTCACATAATGAGAAAAAGATTTATCTCATATTAATTAAATGACTAGCAGAAATAAATCAAAAGGAAAGAACATTTTAAGCCCTCCAACCTCCCTAACTTCCTGTTGTATGTTGTAGTGATATAGTTATCAATTTCATAGAAAATTGACCAATCAACTTAAAAAATTTAGGCAAGGCATTATATCTGTGAAACTGAGTTCAATTACTTTACCTCAGAAGTGATAATTATTGTGAGAGGAGAGAAAGCTGTGATGTTATCAGAAGTGAATGTGATGTTATAAAGGCTGAGGAAACTTTGGAGAAAGTCATTTTGCATAAGTAATGAGCAAAAGGCTGCCAACAATTAAAAGCTAGAAGAATAACAAAAGCAAAGATATACAAGTGGAATTATCAGTGGATTGTATGTGTGATTTGAGGAAGACTAGAAGGTGTACAGTAGGAATTGTTTGTTGGGTGCTAGAGTGTATAAACACTCTAGGCAGAATTAAGGGTGGTAGCAGTGACAGCCAGACTAGAGTATTTAGCTTTTCAAGGTTAAGTGATAGAACAGATTTTTAGATTTCTTGACCAGAGTCCTGATAGTGGAAGTCATCAGACAATTGATGCCTCCTGGTTCAAAAAAGAGTGTTTTAACACACACACACAAACACACACGCACACACACACACACGCGCGCGCACGTGCTTGCTTCAGTTTCTTTGAAAAAATATTGCCTAAGAGGATATCTAGAAGCTAACTAAACTGTGGAAAGCAGTCCAAATAAAATCCATTACCTTGATCAAATGGACTTCTCACCTTAAGAATTCTAAGGAAATGGACTATTGTTTCTTGGCTTCTCTGAATTATCTCCTATGTGCTCAAGGTCATTTCCGAATAAGGGGAAAATTGAAAGAGACCAATAAAAACTCACCCTAGGTTGTAGATGCTTACAGTATTTCTCCCTGCAAATAGCATTACTGACCTCAGATTTGAGGTAATTCTCCACTTCTCCCTTCCACCCCTGTTCCTTGTACAGCAAGGTGATTGATTAAAGGGGCCGTCAGGTTCTCCTTTAATACCAGAAGCACAGATGGATTGATTATCACCTTAGTGGCAACTCCCTGAGAAGAAAGCAGTAGAAATAGAAGCTCTGGGCAATTGCAGTCAAGCAGAAATACTTTATACTGTCAACCTATTATTTATTTTTTTAAATTTTTTATTGCTTACTATCTTGGATACCAAAGGTAGGGAATAATTATATGAAGCTGTTGAACCCATTTTTACCTTAAAGTTTTATCTTCCTAATAAACGTATCAGCAGAATTCTAATAATAGTGATGTTAACAAAATTAACTTCAGAAACCCCTTGTTTCAAGAATAAACATATTAATAATCATTTACATCACCAGAGACTGCACAGCATGTTTGGTCTTTTCTAATTACTTAATGGCTTTAACTTTGCTAAATATAGGCTTAGCCAGAACGTTTTAAAAATTTGCTGTCAGAAATATAACAAGAACCTTTCAAACTAAAGCAATTTAAAGTAGTTTGCTAGAATTTTTTCTAATATCTTCTTTAAAATAGCATGTAGAAACACAGTGAATGTCACTTATCACTACATGAATGACCAGTAATGGATGTGAATTTATGAACTGACATCTCCCTTGTCACAATTTTCTATGTTGTGTAAATTCCTCTAACCCTCATGGAATGTGTGCTCATGAGAGTTGATCTTATTAATATCAAATTGCATTCTAATTGAAGTATCAACTTGATGACAGGCAATGTAACCACAGCATATGTTTTTAAGTTTTTATGAAGCCTAAGTGTTTGTGTAATTTCCTTTCAATTATGCTACAGTTTAAATCTTTAGTATTCCACTAAGGCCTATGTGTTAAAGGGAACCTGTGTTGGTCCCCAGCCTGTGGCGCTGTTGAAAAATAGTGTAATCTTTAAGGGGTTTTGTTGAAGGAAGTTAGATAATTGGTGGCATGCTCTTTAAGAGAATATTGGTACCCCAGGCCCTTTCTGCTTCTCTTTGCTTCTTGACTGCTATGGGTTAACCATCTTTACTCTACCCAGGCTCCTTGCAATGATGATGTGCTGCCTCATCACAGTCCCAAAGGAAATGGGGCCAGGAAGCTTTGGGCATAAATAGTTGAAACTGTTGGACAAGTAAACACTTTATTTTTTATAAGTTGATTATCTCCATTGTTTGTCACAGTAATGACAAGCTGACTAATCATAATATGGCAAAAATCATTGTTACTATGAAATTGAAAAAAAAGGGGAGAACTTCTATTATATTTTAATTGGGCTTTTGATTGCAAATTTACCACTTATACACAGGCATGAATCCATTTTAATTTATACTTCAATATAAAATATATATATTATTACATTTAAAATATTCTTGTTTCAACATTTTTGCTATGTATGTGCTCCAGAAAACTAGGCAAAATTTCTGATCTTAGGACTATCCATATGTCTCACTGTTGCACTTACTCACTTTGCAACAAGCTTTATACAAGAATGGTAACTGACAATTCATTTTAAATACTTAATAGTTCATTAATAGATGTTTATGGATGCTTTTGGTCATGCTTCATGTGTCCTGAAACAATCTCAGAACACATTTGATATGTAATATGTTCTTTAAAAAGTGATAAAATGGAAAGAAAACCAAGAACAGAATTATAGTTTCTCAGTTAAATTTTGAGAAATAGTTTTATATTAGACTTAGGTATTAGGCTGTTAAAGCTGTGGTAGACTACCAATAAACCCTCCCATTCCTTTATGTATATACTGTTCTTCCCCATAAGACAGTCTTTTACTTTTGGCTTTAAATCTTGGCCATCGCTCTGATCTTCTATGACTTTTGCAACTGGCAAAGGTGACATTGTAGAATCTCCAGTCTTCAGTCTTAAGAGGACCTGAAGATTTCCTTCCTTCCTTCCTTCCTTCCTTCCTCCCTCCCTTCTCTCTCTCTCTCTGTCTTTCTTTCTTGAAAACAGACACACAGCCTGCTGGAGAAGGGCCCTACAAAGAGAAAGCAGCCCTGAATGATGGAAACATGCAAAGAGAGGAAAAGAATAGTTCAGTCAGCTGCCAATAGTTCTAGCCATCTAAACTAAGTTATCAAAAATGAGAAGAAATTTAACTTCTCCAGCTCCAAACATGCCCCAAGCCAATGCAACACAGCAAATATCAGCAGTCTCTGTAAACTCCGCTCAAATTGAAAATCCCAGGACAATAAATAATTAACTAGTTATTGTTTTTAGCCATTACAGTTTAAAGACATTTGGTAAGGAGCAGTGAATTATCAAAACAAAATGCTTTCACCAATTTTCATCTGAAGACTACCATTCTTCTCCCTGCCCTCTCTCCTTGTGGAGCCTTGCTTTTCCATCTCCCCTCCTCCCTTATTGCTTTGACTTCAGTTTTAGAAGCTTTGTCCCAGGGGACATAAAGTTGTAGGTGATAAAACATGGTTTCTATTGAAACTGATTTTGTGATATAATAAGAAAAAGCCTCCTTGTCAGTGCCTTCATGCAACAAAACTACAGGAATAAAAACAAATGGCTATGCAGGGAGCAGGGTTACGTAGTCTTCAGTACATAGAGTACTTCATTTCTTCACTCATGTTTCTCTGACAAGGGAGATGTTGAGACAATGCCAAAAATATATCATACCATGACTAAAACATGGATATCAGTTAATAGTTGGTGAAGGTGGTGGTGGTGATGATGATTATAGTAACAACTAAATTTTACTGAGGTTGAGTTTTTAACGAAATCTTTCATTATCCCAAAATGATTAGCAATGGATTACATATGAATATAGAAAATGTATTGATTTTTCCTTTTGTTCACTGTAAAATTAGTTGAGAAAAACAAGAAGTGAAATAATGAATATGAACTTATTTACTAAATGTTTTATGAACTACCTAAGAAAATGAAAATGGCAAACTATATATATTTTTTCATTGTATACTACATGTGATTGACATAGTTTTATTATTTTCTAGATAAAGATCTATCCAAAAATTTTAAATAGCTATTGCATTTTATTTGTGCTGCATGTTATTATTTTGTCATCTGCTGGTCTCTAAAGGGTAAGGATAATTGTTTGAATTACCACAAAAAGAATTTTAATGAGAAGGGGAAAGTGAATGCTTAAGTAGATTTATATTTGCCAAATGCAACATCCATTTCTATGCCTGAGGCTCCTAGTAACAACTATTTTTCTAGGCATGAAGTGATTCTAGGTTAATGGAGACATCAAGACAAAAGAGACAACTATTGAATTACTTAGATAATGCACTAAGACATGATGGAGTTTGTACATTTTAGTGAGCTCTCTCAATAGGAAACGCTCATCTGTTGCAAACCATGTCTAAAATTCCCTGTTTTCTTTCACTCATTTAAAAAAAAATTCTTTAAAAATCCTTAGTCTTCAAAATATCAAGAAGAGAGGATCACCAAAGTAGCTTGCAATTTGAAGGGGAAAATGAGATGAAAATAATAAGACCGGAAGAGAGGACATGTAGATCAGAAAATATAAAGTAGCAGGTGTGTAGGATAAACAAGGTTATAAATCTAATATACAACGTGAGGAATATAGGTAATAAAATTATTTCATATATGGATTCTTGCTAAGTGAGTAAATTTTAGCTGTTCTTACTACAGAAACAACAACAAAATGGATCACTATGTGAAATGATGGATATATTACTTTGCTTCATTATAGTAACTTTTTTATTATCTGTCTCCCACCACCCCATGTCATATAACTTAAATATGCACAATAAAATTGATTTAAAAAATATGTCCACTATTTTCATTGTTCTACAAATGGAGTGAAAAGTTTGGACAGTTGCTCCCGCAGAATTCATTTATAAAAAGAATGCAGAAATGTAAAAACAAACACAGTAGTTCACCATCTCCGTGGATTCACCTTCTACAATTTCAGTTACCTACAGTCAACTGTGATGCAAAAAATATGAAAAGGAAAATTGCAGAAACAAATGATTCATGAGTTTTAAATTACATGCCATTCTGAATAGAGTGACAAAATCTTACACTTTTTGATCCTGTCTGGACGTGAATCACTGCTTTGTCTAGCGTATCTGCACTATATACACTCTCTGCCTGTGAGTCACTTGGTAGCTGTCTTGATTACCACATTTGCTACCATGGTATTGCAATGCTTGTTTCTGAGTCATCCTTATTTTACTCAATAACATCCCAAAGTTCAAGAGTAGTAACATTGGCAACTTGAATGTGCTGAGAGCCATAATGTGATTTCTTTTAAGTGAAAGAGTGAAAACTCTTGACTTAATAAGAAAGAAAAAAAATGTTGTATGCTGAGGTTGTTAAAGTCCATGGTAAAAATAAATCTTCTATCTGAAATTGTGAAGAAGGAAAAATAAATCTGTGCTAGTTTTGCTGTCTCACTTCAAACTACAAAATATAAGCCCTACCGCTTAAGTGCTTAGTTGTAGAGTTTAGGACTATGCTCAGTTTCAGGCATCCACTGGGGTCTTAGAAAGTCTCTCTCACAGAAAAGGGGTAACTACCATATCTGAAGGTGCTGGAAAGTGACAAAAAAAAAAATGTGGTTAACAAAACAAGGAAATTACTGTTTCTGTACTGCTATTTTTTCAGTAAGAACTGTGTATTTAATTTTTTTTTTCAAGAAGGATTGAACAACCACAAACAACACACTCCAAACCTGTCTGTAAAAAACTGGATCATGAAGAAGATGGGAGGACTTAGAACAATAGGACAGCTAGAAACTTAAAGGGAGAATTTCAAAAATAGAGGAGCTTGTAGCCACGCATGATGGAGCATGCCTATAATCCCAATGGTTTAGGAGATTTTTGGTGCCAAAAAAGAAAATAATAAAATAAATAAATAAAAGTTGTAAAAAGGGATGAAACCTAAAATATGAGTAATCTCTGGCCAAATATCCAATATATGCTTGTATTTTGTTTCAACCCCACTCAGATATATTGTGATTCAATTCTGGCACAAACTACCTGGAGTTAGTATAGACCCTAAAAGTTCAAGCATGTGGTCCCCAGCTAAGCTGCTTTTACTTCAAATGCCAATCACACCATCAGTGGTTCACATATTAAAAACTTATATTTCTGAGCAGCTAGCTCTAAATTTGAGTTCCTATGACACCCTCATTTGTGATGATGTTTTACTATAATACTCAGAATTCAGAAAATTGTAATTATAGGGTTGTTATAAAGGGTATGTACAGGAGATCTAACTGAATGGAGAGATATAGAGCAGGCTCTAGGAAGCAATGCAGAATTTCCATTTCTTCTCCTGTAGAAGCAGGTGCATCACCCTTCCAGCACATGAGTATGTTCACCAACCAGAAAGCTCTTTTGAGTCATGGCTATTTAGACATTTTGTTGATATTTCATTATGTAGCATGATTTATTGAATCATTGGCCATAAAATAGAACACAATTTACATCTCTATTCCCTTCCCCAGAAACCAGAAGGTATCAAAGTCCAAACAACTTATCACATGAATCTTTGTAGTAATCAACACCCATTCTTAAACTCTCCATGACCCTTTATTCACATTGTTAACACACAAAAAAATAATCCATCACTCAGAAAATTCCAAAGGTTTTAGAATCTCCTTACCAGGAACCCTAGACAAACACCAGACAAAATACTATTATTGAACAGTATGAAAGATACAAGTTAGACCAGAAAAACCAATAGGCTGTTATGGTTTAGGTAAAAGGTGTCCCCAAAAGCTCATGTGTGAGACAAGGCAAGAAGATTCAGAGGTGAAATAAATAGATGATGGGAATTGTAATCTAATCAGAGAATTAATCCACTGATGAATTGACTGAGTGGTAACTGTAGGTGCCTAGGGTCTTGCTGGATGTGGTGGGTCACTGGGGGTATGCCTTTGGGGTTTGTATTTTGATGATCAGAGATCTCTTTCTGCTTCTTTGTTGCCATGTCTTAAGTGGCTTTACTTTGCCATACCATAAATAAACTGTGATCCCTAAATAAACTTTTCATTCTCTAATAATCTTTGTGAGGTCTTTTGTTCACAGTAATGTCAAAGCTGACTAATAGGCAGGCAGAAACTAGAGTAGACCATAAAGTTCATAGTGAGTTTGCAAGTTACTGCCCTTCTAAGTGTGATCTGGAAACCATGCAAAGCTTGGAAGCAGAAAGAGGATAGAAGACAGGTCTAAATCAATGATCTAAGTGTCAATCATAAAAACATGGAAAGAGAAAATTAGTCATTTAAGTAGACGGAAGGAAATAATGACAGTGGAGGAAATCAATAAAGACAAATAATAGAGGAATCAAAACCTGGTTCTTGAAGAATATGAATAAAATTAATAAATATTTAGCTAGGCCAATCAGGAAAGAAAAGAAATAACAAAAGACACTATTAGAAACTGCCATTAAAGTAATAGTATTTCTGAAGAAGGATCTAAATAGTTCATGGTGAGAATGAAAGCTCCACTCAGGACCAGTGGGGTCTTGGCATATGTGGCAGAAAAGAATTTTAGTACAGGCCAGTCAGAGGCATACAGGTTTATTTAGGAAAGTAGATACTTATTCAAGGGAGAATATGGGCCATCTTAGGAGAGACATGGTTTGGGGGATCCCAGCTCTTCTTTTAAAGGAAACTTGGTGAGGGGTGGGTATAAAGAGGTATATAAGAATGATATTAGTCTGGTAATCTCAAGATGGTTTCTGGTGCTCTGGTCAATCTCAAGATTCATAGTCTGATGTTGTCTTCATAATTTGATCAACAGGTAGCTCTTGAAAGTCCCCTAAATTATAGGTTCCTTAAGATATTTTATCTCTCCTTGTTTAATCTATTTTTGGGGGTTTAATTAACAGTGCACAGGTATATTTTCAGATTTTCCAGGAATTTGGAAGTAAAAGCTATGGGAGAGAGACTAGCTCAGGGAATGACAGACCTGGAAAAACATGTGGAACTTGTAAATTAAAACTATTAGGTTGTCCTTCCTTTGTTTATCTTTCTACATATTTCTTTTTTCTACTATCTTATCTCAAGATTGCATGGCCATCAAAATGACAAATATGGAGTATTATGAAATTTTTATGTCAATAAATTTGTTATCCTAAATAAAATGGACAAATTCATCAGAATACAGAATTTACCATGTGACTTGAGAAATAAATTGCTTAAATCCTAATAAATGAAAAATTGAGCTCATAATTGAAATACTAAGCAAAGCAACCTCAGAGTCCAGATGGCTTTATTAGTAAAGAATATAAAATATTTAAGAATACATAATGTCAATTCTACACATATTACAACACTACCAAAACGAGAGAAACATAGAAACACCCACATGCATGTAAACACATAAACATGCACACTCTATATAATGTGTTCCTCAGCAAAATTGACACAAGAATCTTCAAATGTAGCCAACAGAATGCAGCAACATATAAAAAGACAAGCACATCATTGTCAAGTGCATTCTATTCCAGGAATGCTAGGTTTTTCTGACATTTTAAAATCAGTAGTAAAATACTCCATTAATTGAATAAAGGAAAACCAAGTTAAAATCATATCAAAACATATGGGGAAAGCATTTGAAAAAAATCAAATAGCTATGGCACTAAATATCAAATTCAAAAATCTCCCCAGATATTACAGCATAATTAAAGCATTTTTATAAATATAGTATTACTACTAGTTTTGATGAACTTGGCAACTCAAAAACTGTCTACTCATCTTTTTGTGGCTATACATTTACTTCTATCATTGCTCAAAGATAAGGACTTTTCATGATAAAACTTTTGCAACATGGTTCTGGCATATTATTTCCTGTAATTTTGAAACTATTTGCAAAAGTAGGAAATTCAATTTTATTCTGTTTATATTAAAATATGGTATGAGCTATAAAATAGAACATAATTGTAGCAATTATTTATAATGCAAGACATTATTTTGTGAATTATTATCCTTTTTTAAAATGTAAACTAAAAGATTAAATATAATTTATAAACTTTGCCTATAACTTTGAAATAAATAGACATATATTATTTGAAAATTACTTATAATGTTAATTGACTTCTTAGAGCAAAATATATTTGGTATTTAATTATTTTAGACCATGTTCTAAAATGTTATACTATTCTCAATTTTAAGTCTTTTTTAATGAATGGCTAACAATTCATTTGACATTGAATATTTTGAATCCTGGAAAACCTCCAAATTTGCAATCTGTTCTTTCTTAAAAAGAAAGTAAGGAATGAAATAAAGCATCTTTAAATGTAATTTCATAATAAAATGTGGCTTGTATAGAATCCTGAGCTTAATTGGGTTTTTGGCATTGCTGAACTCTGATTAAATGCATTTGGATCGATGTTAATTTGCTTAACTATGAAGTGCACATCACTGAGTCACTCCTAGTTGATGTATTATACCCCTTGCCTGTTTTTTTTTTCTTGAACAGATTTCTTCCTCCTATATCATTGAATGATATCTGAAATGAGTTATTATTTAAGTGACAGGCAGATTCCAAATTAACTGGGAAACATCTTAGCCAATCAATCACCTATGATAAATGATCATCTAAACAGGATATAATTCATAGACTCTTCTTAGTTATGTCTACGCTTGCTTTTTTTCTATATTATCCCTTTCATTTGGACTCAGGAAAAAACTATTGATGTAGAAACTCTTCAGTGTCTGTCTTGTGGCTTCTTTGAAGGGAAAGTGTCATAATCCTCCAGTTGTCAGACCAGGCTTAAGAGCTATTGAGCCCACTCTGTCTTGGAAGATGGCAAGATCAGCACAGATATGTATTCATTCTTTACATATTTTAATATCTAATACATACAAAACTTTGTTACATACCACCAACCAACAGATGTATAGTGTAGGATTTATCATCATTATATCATTTAATCATGTTCTACTCTCTTCTCTAAAATAAGTGCTACTCTCATTTTAGAGTTGAAATGACCTTCCCATGTCACACAGCTAATGAGATGGCTTGTGATTACTCACTATGACTTATTTCAATCAAATACTTTTGATTTTCAATCAAATACTTTTGATTGAAATAAGGCACATTTTCTTTTGTCCTATAGTCTTAGATCACAGAGTGACTTGAAATAAGTACTGAATGTCTTTCAATCTTACAACATTCATTTTAGGTAAGTAATATTACAATATTTAAAATATTTATTCTTTCATAGGCCAGATCAAATATCTCTTTTCCTCCCTTTTTTTTTTTTTTTTTTTTTTGCAGTAGGTGCTGGGAATCGAACCCAGATTTGAATGCACACTAAGAAAGTGCTCTGCCACTGAGCTACATTCCCAGCCCTTCATTCTTGGCATGTATGTATGTGTGTGTGTGAGGGGGTGGATTCTGTCATAATGTATGTATTTGTAGTATTTGGAAATTGTGGATTCAAACTAACAATTCCCTAGAACTGGAATTGCATTAGTTTCTTTTCTACAACTTTCATAGAGGACATTTAGAATTATGAAAAAGTGTCATAAGCTCTGTCACACAATACATAAGTGCCATGCAGTCTGACTCTGTACTCTTCCCATTGTTTCTTGGGACCAGGGCTGTGCCCTAGGCTGACTGGCATGTGTCTTAATATCTGTCATGTATTAGGGTCACATGAAAATTCTAGCAAAAGAACAAGAAAAGTTGGTAATAGCAAAAAGATGTGCTTTAGAGGTAAAAGCAAGGGGTAAGCCTCTCTTTCAGATGAGAATCTTGTTTTCATACGTGTGTTTTGTTCTATAGCACACATGCTCTATTTCCTTCTGATCCCTAGTCTTTAGGACACACAGCACCTGAAGAAAGGACATTATGAACATGACAAGCCTATGGACTTTCTCTCTGGTACAAGGACAAGTCACTAGCTTCATTTATTCATCACAATGAATTGTCTTCTGTGGATTTGGCTTAGTAGTCAAGCACTTGGCCTGGTATAAGAGAATCTTTGAGTTTGATCCCAGGCACAGAAAATGAATAAGTGATTACAAATCAATTGTTAAACAGAGATTTGTCTAGCTGGGGGAGATGAGACAGGGTTAACTCTGTAACAGAGTCAACTTAGTTTACATTAATTCTTACCAGGTACAGTCCTTAGAAACAGTGTCTTACTCTGAGGCAATACTTTGGCCATGACCAACCTAGTAGTCTTTAAACCCTAGTTAGCAGAAACTAACCAAAATGTGGTTTGTTGTCAGTTACCTCTTTTTCCTTGCAAGATTCAAGTATGTTCAAGGACCATTGAGCACCAAGACCAACAAGAAAATAATGTGTTTTTGTGTATTTTCTGTCTTATTTAGATTGTCTGTTTTCATATCCACAATAAAAATTCCCTTGGTGAGTATTTTGACTGGCTAACTCTTACTATTATATATGCAATACCAAAAGCAAAGTATAGCCCATGTAAAAACGAATCATAAAGGTTATTGAACCTTTGAGGTTCAATATGTGGCTATGTGACCACATAAAGGTTGCTATGTGACCTTTCTTGAGAAAGGTAGTAATACAAAAATTAAAAATATGGTATAAATCAAATTTAGGTTTAATTTTCATGGAGAAGTTGATAAATATTCAACATATTCTTCAGAAAACAAAAGGAGAAATCCCTGTTATTTCCCTAATTGTCTAGATGCAAAACAAAATTAACAACAATAATTGGAAATTAAAGAAAAAATACGTTTGGTCAAATTTAATTTATAACAAAGCCCAATGCTTTGGAAAATGTGTGCTCAAAAATAAGTTTATTACTTTCCCTCTGAGCTGAATGAATCTGTGTTTTAGAAAATGACCAAAATGAAGGATATCTTGTTGGACATCAGTAGACACTGGTCTAAGGATTAACTTCTGGGAACACTTGAACTCACAACAGCCCTGAGATTCAAGCTCCTCATTTTTTAGGTTTAGCATCTACTTTGCTGTATTCCTTTATGATGAATGAATATAAAGAATACAGTATTTATTTTTAAACTACATCTGGCAGAGTGTGAGCTTCATGTTAAGTTGTGCAATGATCTGGCTATGGTTTCTCAGTCAGAATTTCTCAGTTCTATCTAATGGAGGACTATAGGAAAAATAACTTATTGACTGAACCATTCTTGTGTCATCTTTTAAAAGTTGGAGCACCTGTAGCAATTCTTTGATCTTAGTGACAACACTCTGATCCTAGCTGGAGACGGTATTTTGAAACTTTAAACCAATAATCCTAAATTTCATCCAGTTCAAAAAACTGGAATCATTTAAGCATCAATCCTATTACCTCTTTTCCAAAAACTCTTTCGCAGAGAGTTTCAGAATGATTTTGAAAGTTTTGTGTTTGGCTTAGGGGCAATTCCTAGGAGACAGTCTGGTAATGAGAAAGAGCTGTTAAGTTTTCCATCTATTCTTTTCACCTTTGATGCATCGGAATATTCTCTGCACAGGAAGTTATTTATCAGAACCTAAAACTCTATGCTTCTGTGTAGTCTCTTGGAAAAAAAGCAAGCACTAATTATTCTAAAGATTAAAACAGAATAAATGAGATTTATCTTTCATGAAAAAAATAAAGTTAGAGGCAAATTGACAATCTTTTAAAGTTAGAAAAGGTTTTTTAAAAGAATAAAGAAAGAAAATTTAAAAAGTCTTATGAGGAAGGAATTGTGCTGATAGTAAAATGTCTTTGAGAGATGGCAAGATGTTTAACATAAGATGGTTTTTGAGGCATTGCTGCTAATGTATTCCAGCTTTGTAACATTTAATTCCCACAGTGACAAAACTGATTCACTATAAACAGGAATTTGATGTTTGCCAAGTATCACAGAACCCTTTCCCTAGTGTTTTATTTAAGAGATTAAATAAATATTGAACCATTGTTTACATATACAAACCAGAAAAGAAAGCTTTCAAAATCCATCATTTTGCATACTATAGTCATAATTTAACTAAGCATTCATTTACTTAGATCCATTCTGGTTATTTTATTTTCTCTGTATATATTCAGCATCAGGTCAAAATTTTGCTACATAGTTGCTTTTAACCAATTTTTAAAAATGCACATGATTTACTGACTTTAAGTGTACATTTTAAGTGTATATAATTCCCTATTCAGGGAATTATGCAACCACCACCATAATGAACATCCCCATCACCCATCACATTGATGATATGACTATCATCAATCACTCCCTATCCCCCCTACATTGGAAACCACCAATTCACTTTCTGTCTCTATGTATTTGCTTATTCTAGACTTTGATATAAATGGATTTAAACAGTTGTGGTCTTTTGTGACTGGCTTCTTTAAATTAGCATGATGCTTTCAAGGTTCATACATTTAACATTATTAGTATTTCACTCCTATCTTAACATTATCAGTATTTCACTTATTGTTATTGCTGAGTAACATTCAATTTTATTAATTGAACACATTTTGCTTATTATTTGGTGAATATTTGGGTTGCTTCCATTTTGGGGATAATATAAATAATATTGCTATTTTAAAACCAATCTGTCCTCTTAAACTTACTGTTGAATGACATAAACTCAAGTCTCTCCCCTATTAAAACTCTCACATAAAGTTTTTGGGGCTCCTTTAAATTGATACTTTGAGAGATCAGGTTGGTATATTCTGTCAATTACAGTACTATAATTGGTATCAAATAATTGTATTACCAGGAGGGATTGTAGTATGAACATAAGATAAATGTATTGGTTTGGAGAAGCTTTGATAATATTTATGAAAAGAAAACAAAAATAATCCCCAAAACAATAGTGATAGTGTACTACCTCCTACTGTCACTGACTGGACCTTAATTTTTAAATAAGATGGAATGATGAAGTATATTCACGAACCACATAAAATGTGTACACATTTCAATCTAACTATAACAAGAGGAAAAATATTCTGTCTTTGTTGTCTAGCAATGAATTCACTAATTAGCATCATAATTATCTTGAAGACCAAGATCTGCTATGAGGTCCTCTGAAAGGCCTCAGGAGGGAAAGAGGTGGCTTCCCAGGTGACATAGAAAATATCTGAATGGTGGAACAATTTAGCTTGGTGTTAAGGAAAAATCTAGTACTCTTTTTCATTATTTAGTAAATGCTCTTGGAAATTTTGTCCTGACTAATACATTTCTCATGTATTTTTTGCCTTCATTTTTATCATTTCTTCTTTCATCTATGAGCCCTATTGTGCAAAAAATATATTTAATGTATTCATTAGCACTCTGACTGAGAAAAGAAAACTCAAGGGTCAATTACATAATGGATTAAAAGAATAATTTCCAGCCAAGGATAAAAACACTGTATAAAAATGCTTAACTTCTGTTTTTGAACCAATTTTGTCAAAACCTAATAAACTAATAAACTCTTTTGTGCTTTTACAGCTTATGAACATCTTGGAGATGAATCAAGGAGCAGCCAATAAGCTTATCCAGCATTCTTATATACAAGTGTTTTAAAATTAGAAATGGCTCAATAAGGGGAGGTGCTGCATGCTCCATGAGACTGAAAGGAATGCATAACTGAGTGATTAAGCTGACTGCCTTGGCTGTCCTGAGAGCAATGGTTGCATCAATAGGAAGAAAAAAAGATTTTATAATTATAGGAGCTCTATAGAAATATCAACTCTTTAAAGAGCTGGTTTTATTTTGGGCTTCCTGGTAGTAAAATGAAGACTAGTTAAAAGTAACCTTAAGTGATCATGATCATTTTGTTGTTGCTGTTGTCTGTTTTTATTTTCTCTTTTTTTGTTGTTGTTGTATTTTATTTTTTTCTCAGATTTTTTCATTGAAAAGATTCAAAACATCAAAGTGTAGTTCAATAAATGTGCACATATCTTTTCCTTAGATTCAACAATTAATATTTGCCATATTTGCTTTTTTTCTCCTGGAAGAAAGATAAATAGGTAAAAGATGATCAATAGATGGATTATAATAGATGAATATATAGGTCTTTGTGAAACTATTTGAAATTGAAAAATAGACCATAAAAGCACATATCACACAGTTTACATTTAACTCTTAAAACTTCCATAAAATTTTATTAGTTTGTTTAAAAGCATATTAAATTTTCTGAGATTATTTCTTTTACAATTTTTTTGAGGGGGAGAGGGAGAGGTACTTGGGATTCAACTCATGAGTGTTTAACCACTGAGCAACATTAGTTTTTATTTTTTATTTTGAGACAGGGTCTCACTAAATTGCTTAGGGCCTCACTAGGTCACTGAGACTGGCCTTGAACTTGTCATCCTCCTGCCTCCACCTCCAGAATCTCTAGTATTACAGGTGTGCTCCATCCTGCCTGGCTTCTTTTATATTTTTTAACTCCCAATTTTTTTTCTGTGAGAAATCATTTTTCTTTTATCCACAATCCTCCATTATTGTTTTCTGTGTGTAAAAATCAACAAGAAATTAAGCAATGTTCAATGTGCTTTAGTTCTTTGCTCTGATTATTAGTTTTCATGCTTGATTTGTCTTAAACTTGACCAGTAGGAACACATTCAAATTGATCCTACACCCTTTGACATGTCAATATCAATATTTGAACCTTAATTTTCTGACTCAACAAGATTATTATATCAATTATTTTATTTATCAGTTAACTTACTCGTGGTGTTGAACCTCAGGCATTTTGAATACTAAGGAAACTGTGAGCTATGCTCCCACCCACCCCGCCAAAAAGCTGTGGTATATTCATCCTCACACCAGAAATCATCCATTCTGAAGGAAAGAAATGATGTTTAGAACCCAAACTGATTTCTATGCATATCTATTCCGCTGAGATATCATTTCAGTGATGCCTAAGCTATTTCAGTATACAGAGCTAGGAACTATATTTTTTAAAAATGTAATGAAATGAGTTTACAGGTATATAAACTTCTGATCCGTCATTACAAAGTTTTTCTTTCATTTCTTCATCCCATGTTACTCTCTTTCTTCTCCTACAATGATAAAAATAGCTTCAAAGAATATTAATATATCTATTTACTTTTTCATTCAATTGTATATGTATACAAATCAGTTTCAAAATTACTGCACCAATTCCACTACCAGCAAGAAACAAATTAAGCTCAAGATATTTTTCAGGTAATTTTTTCTTAGAAAATATCCACCAGAAGTACACAACCACAGTATGGTTTTTAATATTAACTGAATATTGTTTATTTATAAAAAAAAAATTAGTCACATTTTTCAAAATTCACAATTTAAAATTATCCCATTTTGTTGATTTACTGTTTTTTAATATGCAGAGCATCAATGATTTTCAAAAGCTATAACTGCATAAACACCTTGTAGTTTGTTGCTACCAAGTTCCCTCCTCCACAGCAGTGGTGTCCTGTGCACTCTCCTCAGTGCCTGGACCACTGCTTACCAGCTTTCAACTCAGCATGTTGTCGAGCATCTGACTTGAATCATTCTGCAAGTTGGAATAAACTTACTGGACCTAGTAATATCTTTCTAAAAAGAAGTAACTATCAAGACATTTCTGTTTATTTCTTTTGTTCTTGTTGATTTGTGGAGCTAATTAGATATCTTACGTATTTTTTAATGTGTTCATTGTAGACATCTGGTGATCATGGATAATTAAAGATGATTTTAAACCTGATGGTAACATGATATATTGGTTAACTAATGTGCTTTGACAACCTATATGGTTATTTTATAGGCATCACACTATCATTTACTGTATTTATAATGCTTTTCTTCATTTTTTCTCTATTCTCCTACCTATTGAAGCATGTCTAGGCAGATGTATTTTCTCAATACTTGTTAATACTGTTTAGTATTTACAAAAAATGTTATGATTTTAATAAACTAAGTTAATGTTATACTACTAATTTCTTTGAATACTAAAGACTATTTTCAAAAACAGAATATTTAAGTGACAGCCTAATCAGATTTTTCTTTCTGGTTAAGTATTCTAGGCTTATAATCTAATTAATTTTTTTGAACTTATTGAAACGGATTTGATTAAACTCTATGTAAAAGGAAGTGACAACTAGCATATATGAAATCCTTCTCCCACAGGTAGAGACTGAAGGGCAACCAAAATAATTTTTCTCAAAGTGTAATTTTTTTCCATCATAAATATTTTGCTAATGACTTCAAGTATATTTAATATGATAGTTTATTTTTATTTTCTTCTTAACCAGTTAACAACAAGGAGTGTGTGTGTGTGTTTGTGCATGTTATTTTAAACTTTTTTTTATAAATTTTGTACTTTTGAATCTAGGAGTTCAAAGGGGACCAAACACGAACCTATTTTAGGGTTTGGTCCCTTTGTATAGGGCTTTAAGTATTATTTGACCCTATCCATGGACGACAAGTCATATCTTTCAAATGTAATTTTAAATATGGAAATTGAAACCTAAAATTATTGTTCTAGCTTTTCCAAATATTTTTATTTATAGTCATAAATTCAATAATCATTCGTTAATTCCACATTCGATTGTAGGAACTTCTCAATATCTCTTTAAGAAGACACTTTCCATTCTAAAAGTGCTTGAGATTCGGTGAAGGAATATGGTTGGAAATCCTTTTGCACTTCCTATTAACTGTACAGAGGTAGAGAAGCCATAAGTAGGGAAGTGAGTGATGAGTTAGGTTAGACATAAAAGATTTGTTTAACCATTATTTGTGCCTTAATCTTTATTTTTTAAGGGATTTTCCTTTTAGTACATCTTGTTATATGTTAAAAATGTTATCTGATAAAATAAAAATATTGGACAACATCTCATTTTTTCCTTCCAACTTCCACTTCAAAACTCCCTACTTTAGGGGTGAGGATGTAGATTGCTGCCCAATATGGTAAAAGTCCTGGGTTTAATCCCTACACTGCTAAAGTGATAAAATAGATTGAATGAAATAAAATGAAATAAAATTCACCACTTTATATCATGCTGTAGCTAACTTTTCTCTTTTAACAATATTGCTCTATTGCTCTTTCAATTGTTCATCTACTGGCATCTCTGAAGCTTTCCCTAAACTATAATTCATGTTGAAATGATCTTCCTCTGTTTATCTCTTTCCTTCAATTAAAAAGCCTTCAAATTATTTTTTATTGGAAATTCTTATTTTTCTCAATAACTGAAAGAACAACCACTTGGGAGAACTAGCTATTTACCTCCTCTTTATTTTTTGCCACACTATATTCATCACCCCTATATTTGTACTTCAATTAATTTATTGTGCATGTAGGTCTTGTAAGTACCATGAGCAATAAGTCCATATCACCTTTGACAGGATTATTAAGTCGCATGGATAGAACTACAAATATTATAAATATATTGTGAGTCTTAGTCATTAACTTGTTAAACATCTTTTAATTTGCCCTTTAGACATAAACACAAAAATCTCTGAAAAATGAAGCACTCACCTATAATGCTAACAAAAAAATAAGCTGTTCAAGTTTTTAAGAAAAGAAATATGTATATAAAAGAAAAATACTGACAAAATCAATAATGTATTGCAAAATAATTTAAAATAGGAGAAAACTAAGTCTTGTTACCATTCCTATTAACAGAGATACATAGGAGAAAAGTTAAACAGATTAAAAACAATCACACTTTGAAAAGGTTTTCTAATTTTCCAATGGATACAGTATAGTGTAGGTAATTTAATCTTATTTGTCATGGCTCTTGGTGAGCTTTTGAATATGCAAAGTAGACCATGATCCAACCAGAAAACTAAATATTCCTGCATGAGGTGGAGGAGAATTCTTCTAATGGCAGTACAAAGGACCACAGCAGACTTCACACTCCTCAAACTGTTATACTCGTGGGGCACACCATAGATATCCTTGTCAAATCAAATAAAGGTAATTTAGAAGTAAAATCAGCTTGATTGGGGGTGACAAAGAAGGCCTCCTGGGTCCTCACACAACTGGCTGGAAATGGTATCACTCACTGACATGGAAATATGGTTCTATTTAGTAAACAGCAACTCCTGCTCCTAGGCAGGCTTCAAGTCACAGAGAGTGAAACCAGGGAAATAGGTTTCATGAACTGACTTAATGAATATAGAAAACTTACCCAACTTCAGTTTTCTGCCCCTTGTAGAGACATCTGAATAGTTTTCAATAAAATGTTTTCTAAAATATTTGTCTATCTGGTACATAAAATCACAAACTAGAGCTATCATAATGTACTCCAAAATATAAATACCTGTAATTACATATGCCCATATATGTCATCTATCAACTATCTTTTTATCTATTCAAGTATCTATGTAGCTATCCCTCGAAACTCCTTGCTTGCTATTTAATGACATTTCCAGAAATACTCATCTGCAAAATAAAGGCAGCTGGAAGTATTTCTCTTTTAGGCAAAATACTTGAAAAATAAGCCTAATTTTCCTTGTACCTCTTCAGAGATAAGCCTCGGAGTGGTAAACACTATTGTGATAGACAACTAGAAGTGGCATCTGGCTCTATCTCTGTCTTTGACTCTGAATTACTGTGTTGCACACAACAAGAAGTGTGGATAGGCAGGAGGAAACTGGAGCAATCTCTCCCTTTGGATACTCTCTTCACATTTGCAGCCATTTCATGATCCTTAAAGATGGCAGGTTGACATTCCAGTTATTAGAACTGTGCTTGGAAGACATTGGTGGTCACTGTGTGAAAGCAAGACTATGTGACAAGAAGAGAAAGTGAACGGGAAATGTTCCTTCCCTGTTAACACAGCAATACATGTGAAGACTCCACCCTCTGGCTTGCCTTCCCACCCTCCATTCCACTCTCTTCAGATAATGCAATCTGGCTGCACCTCTGAACACTGCATTTGCACATATGTTTTCCCTGTCAAGGCAAAGAAAATGACCCCTCTTAGGCAAGTCATCTTTGGCAAGCTAATCATTGCCCAGGCCAATGTAAATTATTCTCTAAAATATCTGAAGCAAGTCACAGTGACAAATGGGCTGGGGCACATCTGTCTCTGTAGAGCTGAAATTGTTACTGCTAGGTGAATCCTCTGTATTCTTCTCACACCATTGCACCCATGGAGTGCAACACAGATACCTTTGTCAAATCAAATAAAAATAACACTCCTGATTTGATTACATTTATTGCTTGATGCTGCCTTGTGATTCACAGACACTCTTTTCTCAGACTCACTCTGCCTCTTTCTAGAAATTCTGAATTCATTTCATATTTCTATAGTTTTATCTTCAACCTTACTTTATTTCATCCGATAACTTGCTTATATTTCATGTTCTCCTGTTAACCTTCTATATTTCCAGAGACATTGAGCCTAAAGCTGTAGCTGCACATGACTATAGATTATCATACCATGACAGAAGATGAGTTTTAAAGTATGAGACTGAATCTATGTGTTCTATGCAAATTCAGAAAATGTATTGGTCACATAGCTTTGCCTACTCAATGGCAAGATAATTTATAAAACGTAAGGAACAACTGAGATACTTCAGAGTTTCTCTGAAACAAATTTTCTCAGTAACATTTCTTCTGACAGTTTGGTTTGAGATAGAAAAATGATTACCTCTTTCCAGTTCCAATCCCCTGAACCTGTGATTGTTAAACAGTATTTAAAATTTTCTTCCTTTTTTCAACTCAAATGTCCTTTCTCATTTTGTCTTATACAGAGGATGACACACTTTTGGGTTTGGTCTGTTATCTCACAACCAATTTAGGATTCATCCTGGAATTTTCAGTTTTCATGCATTATTACTAATAATTGCATTAAAATAATTTCAGATAAGTTTGGAATGAATCCTCATTTTTTTTCTGCTGACATTTAAATTTCCCATCCAGTAGTGTGTGACATGCTTGTGAAATGAACAACTTCCGAATATTTGGCAAAATCTGGAAAACAACAAGTGCTAACCTGTCTTTTTTGACCTTTCTAAACAGATTTTAATGTGCCTTTTACTTTAAAGGGCAGTATGCAAGGGATGCAGAGATAAAGTGTTCTGAGACTAAAGAGCACTGGAATAACCAACACTTTCTATTCTTTTCTAGTGACAAAATAATTACTCTAGTTTGTCCCAGGTGATCACTTGTAATAAGCAATCTTGGCCTCCTATGGGAATATACCTAGTCCCAAGGCTGAGAGCCCTTTAGACTGAAAAATGGTGGGAAAGTATAGTTAAATATAGTAAAACTAATACAAGTAATTTATTTTAAGGAATAAAACTGAAAAACCAAAATAATTCATTCACTTTATTGTCTGGTGATGCTTTTAATTCATTAATGAACAAGTTTTGCATCAACAGACCAAAAACTGTGAGACTTTATTTTCATAAAATATTACTATTGAATTCTGGTTTATCAAGAATGCTTAAAACACACAAAAATAAAATGTAAGCACGTGAAAATATATCAAACTAATGAAACTTTCCAGATGTCAAAAGTAATAATTAACAAAATGAAAAAAACATACTTATACATTGGAAGAAAATATTTGGCAATCATAAATCTCGTAAAAGATCAATATCCAAAATATAGAATAAACTAATACAATTCAATAGCAAAAGTCCAACAAAAATAAAATAAAAAGAAGCAATAACCTAATTTAAAAATTTGGTTAAATTCAAGTCCTTTGAGTAGTCAAAAGATGACATACAAATAACAGGCATATGAAAAGGTGTTCAACATCATTAATCAATAGAGAAATGCAAATCAAAGCTATAGCCATATTGCTGTTACAATGACCATTATAAAAATGCAAGAGATAAGATTTAGCAAGGACTTGTACACTCTTGGTAGGAATGTGCACTGAAACAGTCATTATGGAAAATAGAGGCTGTTCAAAAATTAAAAATGGAACCACCATATGAACCAACAATCCCTCTAAGTACATACCCAAAGGAAATGAAATCATTACGTTGTAGAGATATCAACCTTCCTGTCTTCATTGTGTCAATAGGCACAGTAGATATGGAAACAACTTAAATGTCCATCAACTGATGAAGGGATAAATACAATGTCATGTGCTGTGATGTATGTATGTATGTATGTGAATATCATTCAACATTTTAAAAAAAGACTTTTGGGACAACATGGATGAATCTTGATGATATTATGTTAAGTGAAATAAGCCAGACACAGAAAGAAAATAATGCATGATCTCACTTAAATGTGGAATATCTAAAATTTGAACACATAGATATAGCACTATCATTAACAGTGATGAGCAGAGGAAGAAATTAGGAAAATGTAGGTAAAAGGGTACAAAATTGTAGTGATGTATGAAAAATAAGCCTAGAGATATAATATATAGCATGAGGAATATGTTTAAGAATATTACATTTCATTTTCAAAATTTATCAAGACAACAGATTTTAGGTACTTTTATCATGTACACATAAAGAGTTAACTGCATGAATTAATGGATATGTGAATTTATAAATTGATTATTATTTCACTACATATATGTATAACAAAATATTATATTGCATGCCAAAATATATACAATTGTAAAATAATATTAATAAATGGGTAACTTTCTCGAAATTTTGACAATTTCTATTCATAAAGGAGGCCACAATGATATCACAGACTACATAAAATCTAAAAGAATGGATTGCATAAGACCATACTCTTCAATAGATGGTCATTATGTAAGATTTGTTCCAAACTAGCAATTTACTTCATGAAGTTTCAGAAATTATACTTACGCATTCTGTAAACATGACTATTTATATCAAATTAACATTTTATAATTAAACATCACTCATTATTATTCTGTTTTCTTTATTGAATATATAAAGCAAAATTACAACTTTTAGTGCATTAATTCCTTTAGCAGGAGGTGGATTTTACCATTAAAGAATCTAATCATCTAAGTTAATCAATTAAACTAATTCCAAGAAGAGTTCAAAATTTTCAATCAGTTCACAAAATAAAAAAAAAGTCTTTAGTAGTATATTTCCTTGATGGTGAAAGATCTTATGTTATTGTGAATAGATGTAAATTAAATTAAAAAATTCACCATTGAGCTGGGTGCAGTGGTGCACACCTATAATTACAGTGGCTTGGGAGCCTGAGGCAGGAGGATCATAAGTTCAAAGCCAGCTTCAGAAACTTAGCAAGGCCCTAAGCAATTTAGCAAGACTGTATCTCAAAATAACAGACTAAGCTCCATTGGGTTACATCAATTGTGGAAAAAAATTGTCACTGAATTATTTTGCAGCAATCATAGCAATATAAACTTTGATAGAATATATTCTCACTAAATTAAAAAAAAACATACTTGGGAGTGGTTGCACTACACATAATAAATAATGCATTCAAATAATGTGCACTATATTAAATTAAATCTTTAATTTGACAGAGAACATGGAAAACATTTTATATATGGATAAGTAAAGTAATTAAATTACAACATTGTGTGGTAAAGCTGTTTTGGAAAATAAAAAAATATTTTCAGAAAAACAGTATACACCATTTTTCTGCCTTAAATTAATCAAAATTTGAAATTATTTGAACTTAAAATACTTTGTAAGTTGTCATAAATATTACTCATGTACTCTCCAACTATTATAAAGTTACACCTTAAAATTTACTTTCAGGGTGTTAGAACTCTTAACCTGAAAAAAAATTTTGTGGAGTGCCTTTATAATTTTTGAAAAACAAAAATTGGAGTCAGGAAGAATTTGAAGTTTTTTCCTATTTCAAAAGAAAATTACACTTGAAATTTTTTTTCATATTTTATTTATTTGTTCTATTTAGGCTTACATGTTAACAGAGTGCAATTTGATTCATTGTACATAGATAGAGGATAACATACCAATTCTCTAGTTGTAAGTTGTATAGAATCACAACATATATGCAGTCATACATAAAGTTAGGGCTATGATGACCATCATATTCCATCACCTTTACTATCCCCATACCACCTCACCCCTTACACCCCTGTGAACAGAGATCCACCATTATTCCCATGACCTTCCCCACATTATGGATCAGCATCCAGTTATTAATGAGGACATTTGGCATTTGGTTTTCTGAGACTGGCTTACTTTGCTTAGCATGATATTCTCCAACTCCATTCATTTACCTGTAAATGCCATAATTTTATTCTCTCTTATTGATGAGTAATATTCCATTGTGTATATATACCACAGTTTCTTTATCCAGTCATCTATTGAAGGGCATCTTGGTTGGTTCCACAGTTTAGCTATTGTGAATTGAGCTGCTATAAACATTGAAGTGGCTCCAGCACTGTAGTACGCTGTTTTTAAGTCTTCTGGGTATAGACCGAGGAGTGGGATAGCAGGCTCAAATGGTGGTTCCATTCCAAGTTTTCTAAGGAATCTCCATACTGCTTTCCAGATTGGTTGTACCAATTTGCAGTTCCACCAGCAATGTATGAGCGTGCCTTTTTCCCTCACAACCTCGCCAACACTTATTGTTGTTTGTGTTCTTGATAGTTGCCATTCTGACTGACGAGAGATGAACTCTTAGGGTAGTTTTGATTTGCATTTCTCTGATTGCTAGAGATGTTGAACATTTTTTCATATGTCTGTTGATGGATTGTATATCTTCTTCTGTGAAGTTTGTGTTCAGCTCTTTGGCCCATTTATTGATTAGGTTGTTAGTTTTTTTGGTGTTAAGTTTTTTGAGCTCTTTATATATCCTGGAGATGAGTGCTCTATCAGATGTGTGTGTGGCAAAGATTTGTTCCCAGAATGTAGGCTCTGTTCACATCATTGATTATTTCTTTTGCTGAGAAGAAGCTTTTTAGTTTGAATTCATCCCATTTGTTGATTCTTGATTTTACTTCTTGTGCTATAGGAGTCTTGTAAAGGAAGTATGGTACTAATCTGACATGATGAAGATTTGGGCCTATTTTTCCTTCTATTAGGCGCTAGGTCTCTGGTCTGATTCCCAGGTCCTTGATCCACTTTGAGTTGAATTTTGTGCATGGTGAGAGATAGGGGTTTAGTTTCATTTTGCTGCATATGGATTTCCAGTTTTCCCAGCACCATTTGTTGAACAGGCTATTTTTCTCCCGTGTACGTGCTTGGCTCCTTTATCTAGTATAAGGTAACTGTATGTAAGTGGGTTCCTTTCTGTGTCTTCTATTCTATACCATTGGTCTTCATGTCTATTTTGGTGCCAGTACTATGCCGTTTTTGTTACTATAGCTTTATAGTATAATCTGAGGTCTCATATTGTGATGCCTCCTGCTTCACTCTTCTTGCTAAGGATTGTTTTGGCTATTTTGGGTCTCTTATTCTTCCAAATGAATTTCATGATTGCCTTTTCTATTTCTATAAGGAATGATGTTGGGATTTTAATTGGGATTGCATTGAATCTATATAGTGCTTTGGGAAGTATGGCCATTTTGACAATATTGATTCTGCTTATCCAGGAGCTTGGGAGATTATTTCATCTTCTGATGTCTTCTTCAATTTCTTTCTTCAGTGTCTTGTAGTTTGCTTTGTAGAGGTCTTTTGCCTCTTTTGTTAAATTGATTCCCAAGTACTTTATTTTTTTTTTTGAGGCTATTGTGAATGGAATAGTTTTCCTAATTTCTCTTTCAGAGGGTTTATCACTGATGTATAGAAATGCATTTGATTTGTGGGTGTTGATTTTATATCCTGCTACTTTGCTGAATTCATTTATTAGTTCTAAAAGTTTTCTGGTAGAATTTTTTGGATCCTCTAAATATAGAATCATGTCGTCCGCAAATAATGATAGTTTGAGTTCTTCTTTTCCAATTTGTATAGCTTTAATTTTGTTCATCTGTCTAATTGCTCTGGCTAGTGTTTCAAGGACTATGTTGAATAGCAGTGGTGAGAGAGGGCATCCCTGTCTAGTTCCCGTTTTCAGAGGGAATGCTTCCAATTTTTCTCCATTTAGGATGATGTTGGCCTTGGGTTTAGCATAAATAGCTTTTACAAAGTTGAGGTATGTTCCTTCTATCCCAAGTTTTTCTAGTGTTTTGAGCATAAAAGGGTGTTGTATTTTGTCAAATGCCTTCTCTGCATCAATTGATAAAATCATATGATTCTTATCTTTAAGTCTATTGATGTGATGTATTATATTAATTGATTTCCTTATGTTGGACCAACCTTGCATCCCTGGAATGAACCCCACTTGATCATGGTGCACTATTTTTTTGATATCTTTTTGTATGCAATGTGCCAGAATTTTATTGAGAATTTTTGCATCTATGTTCATCAGGGATATTGGTCTGAAGTTTTCTTTCTTTAATGTGTCTCTGTCTGGTTTTGGAATCAAAGTGATACTTGCCTCATAGAATGAGTTTGGAAGGGTTCCCTCCTTTTGTATTTCATGAAATAGTTTGAGGAGAATTGGTATTAATTCTTCTTTGAAAGTCTTGTAGAACTCTGCTAAGAATCCATCTGGACTTTGGCTTTTCTTGGTTGGAAGGCTCTTGATGGCATCTTCTATTTCCTTGCTTGAAATTAATCTGTTTAAGTTGTGTATGTCCTCTTGGTTCAGTTTGGGTAGGTCATATGCCTCTAGAAATTTGTCGGTGTCTTCAGGGTTCTCTATTTTACTGGAGTATAATTTTTCAAAATAGTTTCTAATTATCCTCTATATTTCAATAGTGTCTGTTGTGATATTTCCTTTTTCATCTCAAATTTTAGTAATTTGGGTTTCTCTCTCCTCCTTTTCATTAGGGTGGCTAAGGGTTTGTCAATTTTGTTTATTTTTTCAAAGAATCAGCTTTTTGTTTTGTCAATTTTTTGAATCGTTTCTTTTGTTTCAATTTCATTGATTTCAGCCCTAATTTTGATTATTTCCTTTCTTCTACTTCTTTTGGTGTTAATTTGTTCTTCCTTTTCTAATGCTTTGAGATGAAGAGTCAATTCATTTATTTATTGACTTTCACTTCTTCTAATGAATGAGTTTAGTGCTATGAACTTTCCTCTTAGCACTGCCTTCATGGCATCCCAAAGATTTTGATATGTTGTATCAGAGTTTTCATTTTCCTCTAAGAATTTTTTTATCTCTTCCTTGATGTCTTCTGTTATCCATGCATCATTCCATAGCATATTATTTAGTTTCCAGTTCATGGAGTAGTTTCTGTTTTTTAATCTGTCATTGATTTGTAGTATTATTCCATTTTGGTCAGATAGGATGCAGGATAGAATCTCTATTTTTTTTGTATTTGCTAATACTGGCTTTGTGACATAATATATGATCTATTTTGGAAAAGGATCCATGTGCAGCTGAGAAAAAAGTGTATTTGCTCATTGATGGATGAAGCACTCTATATATGTCTGTTAAGTCTAAATTATTGATAGTTTCATTGAGATCTATGGTTTCTTTATTAAGTTTTTGTTTGGAAGATCTATCCAATGGTGAGAGAGCTGTGTTAAAGTCTCCATGTATTATTTTGTTGTGGTCTATTTGAATCTTGTATTTGAGAAGGATTTGTTTGGTATACGTAGAAGCTCCATTATTTGGGGCATAGATATTTATAATTGTTATGTCTTGTTGATGTATGATTCCCTTAAGAAGTATGAAATGACCTTCTTTATCTCTTTTCACCATCTTTGGTTTGAAGTCCACTTTATTTGATATGAGGATGGAAACTCCTGCTTATTTGTGGGGTCCATGTGAGTGATACGTTTTTTCATTCCCTTTCACTTTCCTTCTGTGGATGTCTTTTCCTGTGAGATGAGTCTCTTGAAGACAGCATATTGTTGGGTCTTTTTTTTAAATCCAGTCTGTCAGTCTATGTTTTTTAATTGGTGCATTTAGGCCATTTACATTCAGGGTTATTATTGAAATATGATTTGTAATTCTGGTCATTTTGGTTTGTTTTTGGTTTTTACCTTGAATTGTTTTCTCTTTTGAATGGTCTTTCCTCTAGTGTAGTTCCTCTCTTTGTAAATTTTCATTGTTGGTTATCATTTCCTCCTCATGCAATATTTTGCCAAGAATGCTGTGTAGTGCAGGCTTTCTTGCTGTAAATTCTTTTAACTTCTGTTTATCATGGAAGGTTTTTATTTCATCATCAAATCTGAAGCTCAGTTTTGCTGGATATAGGATTCTTGGTTGGCATCCATTGTCTTTCAGGGCTTGTAATATGTTATTCCACGATCTCCTGGCTTTTAGTGTTTGGGTTGAAAAAATCTGCTGAGATACGAATTGGTCTCCCCTTATAAGTAATCAAGTTCTTCTCT
>PVHX01014982.1:0-48369 GCA_004024805.1 Geosciurus inauris | reverse complement strand
TTTTTTTTTTTTTTTTTTTTTGGTACTGGAGATTGAACTCAAGGGCACTTGACCACCGAGCCACATCCCCAGCCCTATTTTGTGTTTTTTATGTAGAGACAGGGTCTCACTGAGTTGCTTAGTGCCTCGCTGTTGCTGAGGCTGACTTTGAACTCGCAATTCTCCTGTCTCAGCCTCCCTAAGTGCTGGGATTACAGGCTTGAGCCACCGCGCCCGGCTAGAGAACCACACTTTAAATGACTGTTTAAATA
This sequence comes from Geosciurus inauris, assembly GCA_004024805.1. NCBI lineage: Eukaryota > Metazoa > Chordata > Mammalia > Rodentia > Sciuridae > Geosciurus > Geosciurus inauris. Next base: position 48,118 of record PVHX01014982.1, on the reverse strand, counting down.
TAATGCTAATACAATCTAATGGAATTTTAAAAAGTTGTACCTTTACCAGCTATATTAGTTTCTTCATACTGCTGTAACAAAATACCACAAATTTAGTGGCTTAAAACACTGAAATTATTCTTTCACAGTTCTGGAAGCTAGAAGTCTGAAATCAAGGTGTTGGCAGGATTTTTGCACCCCTTAAGGACTCTAGGGAATGATTCTTTCTTGATTCTTCCAACTTTCCCTACTCCAAGGGGTAGGGATTGAACCCAGGGCCTCACACATGCCAGGCAAGCACACAACCAACTGAGCCACAACCCCAGCTTTTGGTAGCCCCAATAGCTCCTTGGCTTGTAATAACATAACTCCAGTCTCTGTCTTCTCATGTTCATCTTCTTTCTGTGTCTGTATTCATATTTCCCTCCTCTTATAAGGGCACCAGTCATATGCGATTGGGGCACTCCTCAATGACCTCATCTTAACTTGATTACATCTGCAAAGACTTATTTCCAAATAAAGTCAGTTCATAGGTACCCAAGATTAGGACTTCAGCACACTATTGTGGGGGACATAATTTGCTTATATACCATCTTTCAGTATCAAGTACAAAAAATTACAAAGCATTATGGTAGATGAGACCATTCAGAAAATATCTGAATATGGTTAGAATTTTAAAAAGAGGGTTGGAGATATACTTGGTGGTAGAGTGCTTGCCACATACTAGGCAAACCCTGAGAAACCCTGAGTTTGAGCCCTAGCACTGCCAAAAACCAAAAAGAATTGAAAACAATTATAGTATTTGAGTTTAGGGAAGTTATTGATTTTAAGTAAATACTATTATTTTATTATCAAGTGAATAATAAGTTTAGAAGAAAGGAAACCAAAGAGTATTAATAGGGGGGCTGAAGCTGGTTGCAGTGGCACAAGCCTGTAATCCCAGCACTTAGGGAGGCTGAGACAGGAGAATCATGAGTTCAAAGCCAGCCTCAGCAAGGGCGAGGCACTAAGCAACTCAGTGAGACCCTGTCTCTACATAAAACACAAAATAGGGCTGGGGATGTGGCTCAGTGGTCAAGTGCCCCTGAGTTCAATATCTAGTACCAAAAAAAAATAGGGGGGCTGAGGTTTTGGTTCAGTGGCAGAGCGCTTGCCTCACATGTGTGAGGCACTGGGTTCGATCCTCAGCACCACATAAAAATAAATAAACAAAATAAAGACACTGTGTCCATGCACAACTAAAATATATTTTTAAAAGAGAGTATTAATAGGGAATATGATATATTTTGGAAAGAGTGAGCATTGAATTGAAATATCAGCAGTATTAGAATTTATTTCATTCTTAGCCATTAACCAGCTTGGGAACCTTGCAAAAGTTGAAATCATTTGCCACTTTTCTCATGTGAAAATCCTCTATCCTTCTACAGCATTTGCGATCTGCTTATTAAAGGTGCTCAGAAAGAAAGTATAAAGGAGTCAAGCAGTGGGAAAAATGGAATAAAAGACTGAAGTAAAAAACTAGGTTCAGGGGGGTGTGGTAGGGCACACCTGTAAGCCCACCTGTAATCCCAGCATTTTGGGAGGCAAAGGGGAGGATCATAAATTCAAAGCCAGCCTGAGCAACTTAGCAAGACCCTGTCTCAAAATAAAAAAGGCTAGGGATGTGGCTTAGAGGTTGAAGCCTGCATTTAATCAACAGTTTCAAAAAGAAAAAACTAGGTACTCACAGTGAAGTGGCACTGCCACCTGAATATTCAGAAGGCAAGTAGTGAAACAAGGGGCTTAAAAGTATGGTATTTCTACCCATCATAAGATCTGCTGAACTGTGTTGCAGAAGGTTTTTGTTTTTCTCTTTATTCTCCAAGATGCTTATCATGATTCTGTTGGTCAGGAAAAAGGAAAAACACAATAAATTATCTGTGTAATGTGTGCTAATAATATTTGGTTTAGTTCAATAAATACTGTACCAAGGTATGTTTTGCAGTATAAGAGACTTCCTGGGATGGATGTATATATAGTCATATAATTTTCTTTTTCTAAAGCCTTTTCCACTTTTGCCTGCCAAGGAAAATGTTCTACCTTTACATTTTGCTTCTTCATTTTAAGTTTATTAGCTGGTATTTATATTCTGTTTCATGTTTTTTTTAGACCACCCTGCCCACTAGCTCAAATTTTTTCCCCCCAGTGCTAGAGATCAAACCCAGAACTTTGCACATACAAGGCAAGTGCTGTACCATTGAGCTATAGACCCAGCCTCCTCCCCCTGCTTTTTTTTTTTCAATTTTATTTTTAGACAGGATCTTTCTAAATTGTCCAAACTAGCCTCAAACTTTTAATTTTTCCTCAACCTCCCAGATATCTGAGATTACATACATGTGCTACCACTCAGTTTAGCCCTAATTTTTTAAATCCGTAAATAAATTCTACTGTCTTACACTGGTCTTTTTTGCTTCAGGGCTATTTTCAAGACCTCTGTGTCAAAGATCTATACCTAAGACTTTGTACATTTTGTTTCTTAATATATGTTTATCATTTCCCTTATATTGTATAAATTCAACAGCTATTTATGTGGCTTAGTTGTTCTAAAAATAAGTTTTAGATTTTGTGTTACTTTGATCAATTGAGTGGTGGTACTTAGGTAAAATGAAAAGTTTACAGTAGTCTTTGACAGAGATAAGGGATAATTAATAAAGGGCAAACTAGTGATTCATGGGCAGTCATTAAGGAAATCAACTATTCTACAAAGTATGAGACTAGGGAATAGGGAAGTAAGGACAGTTGTTTTAGTTAGCTTTTTCTTTGCTGTGATCAAAAGACCTGACAAGACCAACATAAAAGGAAGAAAGTTTATCTGGGGCTCATAGTTTCAGAGGTCTCAGTCCTTAAATGGCTGACTCCTTTGCTCTGGGCCAGAGATAAGGCAGAACCATGGCCAAGGGTGTAGTGGAGGAAAGCAGCTCAGGACTTGGCAATCAGAAAGAGAGCTCTCTGTTCACCAAGGGCAAAATGTAAACCCCAAGGGCATGCCCCTAGTGACCTAAGTCCTCCAGCCACACCCTACCTGCCTAGAGTTACCACCCAGTTAACGCATTAAAGTGGATTAATGCACTGGTTAGATTAAGACTTTCATAAATCAATCATTTCAGCTCTAAACTTTCTTGCATTGTCTCTTACATGAGCTTTTAGGGGATAGCTGAAATCTAAACCATAACAATACCATTCATCTAGGATTTGAGGCTTTCTTGAGTAGGTTAAGTAGAAAGAAGATCATTACAGAGGACAGGATGCTAGTGTGGAGTAGTTTAAATGTTTCCCCCCAGAATTTAGGCTCAGAACAGAAAGAAGAGAAAACATAAAAGAGGTTCTAAATGGGAATCAAGGCATGGAAGAGCTAATGTAACAGGAGATGAGGATCAACACCTAAGAAAGTAGAGGGTAAGATTTCTGAGGTGCAGGATGGTCACGTGATTTAGTGTGATGTTCTGGTGTTGGTTAAATTGCAGTAGAAGCAAAGGTTTTTTGAGTTAGGGGGCTTTCAGAATTATAAGGCTAGGTTGTCTCTGTAGCCTTTGTATTTTCCTTAGTTGGAAAGAAAAGTGGCCATGTTCCAAATTCTTCTCTGAATGAAGACAATTGAGATAAAAGAGTGATTAAGGATGACATAGCTGGGTATTTTGAGTTTTATGCACTAATCTACAGTCTTTAAGGTAGCTAGAGTGGCCACCAAAGGACTTTTGAATAAGGGAAACATTATAATATTTCTTTAAGTTACTCATACCACCCAGGGCAGATTTTTGGATCTAGGACATGTTAATTATTGAATCATTATTAACTAAAAACAAAAGCAGGCCTGGGGCTATGGCTCAGTGGTAGAGCACTTGCCTAGCATGTGTGAGGCACTGGGTTCGATTCTCAGCACCACATATAAATAAATAAAATAAAGGTCCATTGACAACTAAAAAATATTTTAATAAATAAATAAAAGCAAAAGTAATAAAATTGGAGTATTAAAACTGAAATACAGGGGCTGGGGTTGTAGCTCAGTGGTAGAGCACTTGCCTAGCATGTGTGAGGCACTGGGTTCAGTTCTCAGCACCACATATAAATAAAGGTCCATCAACAACTAAAAAAAAAATTTTTAAAAACAAAAACAAAAAACTGAAATACAGCCGGCTGCAGTGGCGCGTTCCTGTAATCCCAGCACTTTAGGAGGCTGAGACAGGAGAATTGCGAGTTCAAAGCCAGCCTCAGCAATGACGAGGCGCTAAACAACTCAGTGAGACCCTGTCTCTAAATAAAACACAAAATAGGGTTGGGGAGGTGGCTCAGTGGTCGAGTACCCCTGAGTTCAACCTCCAGTACCAAAAAAAAAAACTGAAATACAATTTGGATGCCAACAATTCAGTAATAGAGAAAACTATTATAGAACTATCAATTTTATTTATAAAGCATTTAGAAACAGAATGGACATCACTATACTAAAAATTGGTCAGTTAGGAAAGTGACATGAGGTAAGGCCAGGAAGAAAGGAGTAGAGGCCTGGCTATTTAGTTTTAGAGACCATGGAAAAGCACTTAGATTTTATTTCAAATGCATTTTTCTGCCTATTTTGGTATTGAGTTTACATATATGTATTTTCCCAAAATATCTGATAAATACATCCTGCCTTTTCACAGAAACAGTCATACAATTTTACAGCTAAAAGGAATCACAGTGGTTTTTGAATCTTAATTTTAGAAAGCTAAAATTTTTTCCTTTAAAAAAAGAAAAGAAAAAAATTTAAAAAAGAAAAAACTATTTCTTTAAAAAGGTTTAAATTTCATAAATTTATTTTGTTCTTTTAGAACACTAAGAAATAAGTAATTATAAATTTTGGAGATGAGAATATTCTCCTTTGTATTAAAAAAAAATACTCACCTGTAATATTTACTTTGAGTACACAGAGGCATCTCTTGTGTGTTTTAATATAGTCAAAGACTAACTCCAGTAAGAACTGATTTGTCATTATGTATACATATGTCTAATGTGTACTGACCCTTTTTGTTGTTCTTGTTGTATTGGGAATCAAACCAAGGGCCTTGTACATGCGAGGCAAGTGGCAAGTGCTCTATGATTGAGCTACACCCCCAGCCTTTTGACACTTTTGATCCTTTTTTAACCTCAGTTTTAAAAAAGCATTGATTGTAATAATGGTTGTACATTATCTGTGAATATAGCAAAACCATTGCATTGTGTTCTTTAGGTAAATCTTGTGGCGTTTTAATTGTATCTTAAAGCTATTAAATGTTTTTAAAGGAATTGATTAAAAAATAACTATTGTCAGCTGTGTTGAACAATTCATTATTTTTATTTTAAAGATAAAAACCACACGTTTTTATTTAACTTTTTGTCTTAATCTATGCCCTCTGGGGTGTGGTTATTTTTTCAGTCGCTGGGTAAGTCGGAGTGCCACCACACAGCGCAGGAAAGAGCGTCTTCGCCAGCATTCCGAGCACATTGGACTGGACAACGACTTGAGGGAGGTATGTGGGCTGCCCGCCTGTCATGCCTGGATGCAAGAGCCAGGAACTAGGCTTACTAAGCCAGCAGGTGTCATTGTGCAAGTTCTTTCACATTCTTTTAAAATTATGATTCAGTTATATTTTAAAATATTAATCTCTTTATATTGACTTGTACATGAAAATACACTTTTTTCCATTTTTGTAATTTCCATACATCTGAAATAGGGTGCTGAGATAAGTCTTTCTGTGTACTACATCAAGTAAGACTGTATTTAGGGTACATTTTTGGTCATTAGGTCTCCTAGAGGGAGAAAAATTTGTAAGAAACAGACATTTCTAAATTTCAAGTATAATTTAAATTTAGTAAATAAAGATATATCACCTATGCTTTGTCCTCAGCTTAGTGACACCATTTTAAAAGATGTTTAAACTAGCTGGGCACGGTGGCACACACCTGTAATCCCAGCACTTAGGGAGGCTGAGACAGGAGAATCGAGAGTTCAAAGCCAGCCTCAGCAATGGCAAGGCGCTAAGCAACTCAGTGAGACCCTGTCTCTCCATAAAACACAAAACAGGGCTAGGGATGTGGCTCAGTGGTGGAGTACCCCTGAGTTCCATCCCCAGTACCAAAAAAAAAAGGTGTTTAAACTACTTTTAAATTAAGATCCAAAGGTTTTATTTGGACTCTTTGAAAATAAAACTGTATTATACATTTGAATAATATGTTTTGATTTTTCTATGATCAAAAGAAAAATGCCATCAACAAACCTATTAACTTTTTTTTAAACTCAACTATATAGAAATGAAGCAGAAAACAGTCATTCCAAACGTGTCATTTTTTGTTGGTGTGTTCATACATGTGGTATTAAACATTTTCTTAAGAACTGAAGCATCTCCTGTTCAGTGCTTTCCTTTTGCTACTGTATTTTCTTCTTCCTCCCTCCCTTTTGCTATGATTTTATCATATGCATGCTTGTTTTGCTCATCTCTCTCCCCGTGCCCCTCCATCCTTTTTTTTTTTTTTTTTTTTTTTTTTCCTTTTCTATCCTTGGCACTTCTCCATCCTCTTAGCCTTCCGGGGAACTTTTGGTCTATCAGAACTCCATGGCATTCTGGGAGTGGGATCAGGGCCCACCTCCTCCTGCACGGCTTCCTAAAAAGTCCTCCTCTGAGTGCTGCCTGGTATGTCCTTTGCCTGAAAGTGCTTCACCAAATGTTCCCAGATTTTGTCTTTGGTGTTGCTTGAATGATACACGTGTAAGTGCACATAGTTCTAGAATGCCTCACATCACTTCGTGCAGTGGACTCTCAGCCTTTCCATTTTACTCTCTGCTTCCTCTTGTGTTTGGTGCCTTTTTGTACTGGTTGGTGTGTGCTAATACAAGTAATTCTGTGCTATTGATGGTAGAACTGGTCATTTCAAATCCCTAGTCAGTGGGGAATATTTCTAAATTATATAGCAAATTGTGGTGGCACATGCCTGTAATCCCAGCGGCTCGGGAGGCTGAAGCAAGAGGATCGTGAGTTCAAAGGCAGCCTCAGCAACTTAGCAAGGCCCTGAGTAACTCAGTGAGACCCTGTCTCTAAATAAAATACAAAAAAGGGAAGGGAGGGGGAGGGGGAATGGGGACAGTAAAGATGGTGGAATAAGATGGACATCATACGGGGCTGGGATTGTAGCTTAGCGGTGGAGCGCTCACCTCACATGTGTGAAGCACTGGGTTCTATCCTCAACACCACATAAAATAAATAAAGGTATTATGTTCATCTATAACTAAAATATATATATATTTTTTAAAAAAAGATGGACATCATAGCCCTAGCTTCATGTATGACTGCATATATGTTGTGATTTTACATCACATACAACCAAAGAAATAAAAAGTTGTGCTCCATCTGTGTACAATGAATCAAGTTGCATTCTGCTATCATGTATACCTAAGTAGAATAAATAAATAAATAAAATTAATTTTAAAAATACAAAAAAGGGCTGAAGGTGTGGCTCAGTAGTTAAGTGCCCCTGGATTCACTCCCCAGTACAATCAAACAAAAAAGTATTGAATATACAGATTCTCACTTAAGTATTATCCAGAAGTGCAGAAGTGATTGAATTTCAGCTTTTCTTTTTCTAGATTTTATCTCCACAGCATTGAATTGATTTACTCTCCTAGTCTATATGTTATCAGAAAATTCAGTCACAATGCAGAATTTTAGTGCTAAGGGTTATCTTTGAGGTCAGTTTGTCCAATTTGACATAATTTAACTAAAGGGGGCACAGCTAGGCATCTAGCCCAGGACTTCTGACATTCAAACCAGGAGTCTCTTCCCACTAATCCCACACACCAGCATGCACTAACCACAATTCACCTGAGGGCACAAGTAATTTAGGACTCTTGCTTGTATTCTTTCCTGCATTATGTCATAAGCTTAGATTTATTTGACTTTAACAATGGTCTTCTGTTCACAAATTCAGCACCAATTATAAAATGATAGAGTGTTTGTTTATTAGAAAACTTAAGGAAAGCGTATACTAAAGAACATTTAGGTCTGCATATGTTGGGATGAACCCAACTACTGTGTATAACCATAAAGATCTAATTAAAAAAAAAAAAACTTAATAGCCAGGCGCAGTGGCTCATGCCTATAATCCCAGTGACTCAAGAGATTGAGGCAGGAAGATTGCAAATTGAAAACCAACCCTGGCAATTTGGCAAGACCCTGTCTCAAAATAAAACTTAAAAAAGAGCTGAGGATGAAGTTCACTAATAAAGCAACTCTGGAATTGCCAGTACCAAAAATAAAAAAGGAAGAAAGACACTTAGTTCAATGTTTATTGAATAATGGGATATATTTTCAATAGGTATTTCCTAGTGGTTTTTTGCTTTTGTTTGACAAAATTAAAGAGCACGGTAGGAATCCCAAAGAAATCTGAGATTGCTTCCCCCCTGTAGAGAAATGGATTTTATAATAAAAACATTTCTTGTGAAAGGTTTCTTTCTTCTCTATTTTTCATCTCAAAATAAATTTTTTAGCAGGCAGAGTGGCGTACGCCTGTAATCCCAGCAGTTCAGGAGGCTGAAGTAAGAGGATCAAAAGTTCAAAGCCAGCCTCAGCAATTGAGCAAGGTCCTAAGCAATTCAGTGAGACCCTGTCTCAAAATAAAAAATATAAAGGGCTGGGGATGTGGCTTAGTGGTTGAGTATTCTGGGTTCAATTCCTATTATCAAAAAACACACAAACAAAATCTTTTTCCAGCTGCCATTTTTATCATCATTCATTTACTTTAAAGGTATTCTCTGTTTTTGAATATGCAGAAATAACTTCATTTCTTGCTGTGAGGAGAGGCCTCTTGCCACTCCTGTATCCATTCTGTGTAGGTCCATGGGGTATGGCTAGTTCTGTGGCTCCAGAAGGAGATTTTGCAAATGGCTGTATGAGGTCCACGGTTGGCTAATAACTACACCTACCCTATGTACTGGGTGCTCAGAGACCTAGTCACTCAAAGAATAGCCCCCATCTGGTTTATGTTCTTTTATATAAAACAACATATAAATTTTAAATACTGCTTTATTTAGATATATTAAGAATTTTTTAATATATTTCAGAAAAAAGAAATGCTGGAGGCTTTTTCCTAGCCTCTTACCTGACCATGTTCTCATTCCCGTTCTTCTAGCTGGTGTATTTCTTCCTTAGCTAGTTTAATACTTAGCGCTTGTTTAGAACTGAGTCTTGTAATCAACCTCCTATCTCATTTTAATACATATTCCAAATCACAATAAAAAATGCAAGTATAATTCTTACACAGGGCTTATGCCTTGTGTCTCACGTTGATTCTTCTGAAACTGCTTTCATTTCCTACATACGTTTGTTTATGTATTTATTCATTTATTTCAGTGTTTCCATAGACCTTGTTATATTTCTCTATTGAATTGTTATATTTAACTTCTCTATTCTCAATTTTCCCTTTTTTCTTTGACCATCTCAAAAATATTTGAAGCAAAAAGTATATATCAGCGAGGCATAGTGGCACACTCCTTTGAATCACGAATTCAAAGCCAGCCTCAGCAACAGCGAGGAGCTAAGCAACTCAGTGAGACCCTGTCTCTACATAAAACACAAAATAGGGCTGGGGATATGGCTCAGTGGTCGAGTACCCCTGAGTTAAATCCCTGGTACCAAAAAAAAGTATATATCAGTGCTGTGGGAACTAAATGTTGCAGAATTCATTCGATTTTTAAATCTTTCTTAAAATGATTAGTGGGAAAAGAAAACATTCTTTTGTTAATCAGTGGGATTTTTTTTATATTTTTATCAGATATAGTAGATTCATTTTCTTCCAAAGGGGAAATGTATCAAACTTACAAACTCTTACAGTGAAAGAATGCAAAGGATTATACACATCTTCTATTATAATATCAAATTCTCCCCTTAATATAGTAAGGATTGATGTCACATACATGCCTGTGGGAGGACATGTGGATATGCAGGCTTGCAACCACTCTCTTGCTCACTCTCCCTGCAGCAAACTACTAGTTTTACTATATAATTAGTCTAACTATTCTCTAAATATGGTCCCAAGACACTTGGATCTTTTGGAAATTTTGCCCTGTGATTATGATACAAACATAAGGTATCTAGATGAGGGTTTTTCAGATAGCATAGAAAGAAGGCAGCATAATGCACACATGTTCTGCAGTAACCTTATGTAGTGATTTTTTTTTTCATGAAAATTTAGTAACCAGAGCTCAAGAGCATTGTGCTAAGTTTCTGTGGTACCTCCAAATTGCCATAGACTCTAAACATAACAGTAGATCGATTATAGAACAAGGCAAGGGAGAGCTTTAGCAAACTTCACAGAAAGAAGAGACCTCCTGCATTTGGATCATATCATCCTTTTCAGAATGATATTACAGCTTTTTTATGAGCTGGATGTGCTTGTTGTATGTCCATTTAACAAGCTAAGATACAGGAACATTAGTTGATATGCCTGAGGACTTAAAATTAGTTGCAACATGATTCTAGAGCTCCTGATTTTACTATTGTGATATTGCCTGTAGTTTCCTAAAACAAACTTTCACCGTGGCATCATAACCCTCAGGTGCCCTTCACTGAGGTCCTAAACCTCCATGGACTTGACTAGAGCAGAGAGTTGAGCTAGAGAGCACTGTCCAAAAAACTACAGGTAAATGAAGTCTTTCTTTTGTATGGGAAGAGGAGTGGAGGAAGCCAGTGATCTCAGAACCACTGAACTCCTACAGAATCCAGGTGTTTGTAATCCAGACACCTTAGTTTTTTTGTTTTAACTGTGATACTGACTAATCACACTTTGAGGAGTCACAATAAAAAGAGTAAACTAAATGAAACTCCATCTCACTTTGAATGAGTTTTACTCTGATGAGGTTTCTGTTATCCTCATTTTCACAGGAGTTAACAGGTTGTGGTGGGAGTACAAATATCCTCTGCCTTTTAGTGCACTAAAGCTTTAATTGTTGTTGCACACATATACTTACTGCCTTTTTGCATCTTGTTTGTTCCTGCATTTGTTTGTGTAAGATTAAGTAGAACAGAAAAATATCTTATGTTAATGCATTTTTTAAAATACTTTTAATTTTTAGAAATACATGCAAGAGGCACGAAGTTTAGGAAAAAACCTGAGGCAGCCCAAATTGTCAGACCTCTCTCCTGCAGTAATTGCACAGACCAACTGGAAATTTGTAGAAGGCTTATTAAAAGAATGTAGAATGAAGGTATGTATTACTGATGCCACACAGTGCTTATTCATGTTCACACCACATGTGAGGCTAAATGAGTTAAGTCAACCCTCATTCATGCCTATAGTTTCCTGAAACAAAACTTTTACAGTGGCATAGCCCTCAGGTGCCCTTCACTGAAATCCTAAACTTCCATGGACTTTCCCATGGCCCCAGCATCAGTGACGTGGGAGCCCTGCATAGTTTCTTATCTTTTTGGCTATTGTCTTCCTCTGCTTCAGTATAAATAGATGTTAAGCCATTCACAAGTTGTGTCAGAAATGTTGTCATCTTACATAAAAGGTAGCACTTTTTTTGTGTTTTTGTATGCACCTGTGTACAGCCTTGTCTGTGCCCATACATTCATATGTACATCCATAAGGAGAAAAAAACTTTAGTTGTGTTGTTGGTTAGTATATATTACACCCCAGTCTCCTCTTGGATACGTTCATTTATGACTTAGCAGAACAAATTGACAAACTCATAGTGTCATTTTAGCTAATAATTTCATTCAGTGTCATTTCTTGAGTACCTTCTCTGTGTATTCAATAAGTGCACTATTTTAGCGTCAGAATATAGTGGTGAATCAGACAAGGTCCCTGACTAAAAGGACTAAATTCTTTCTCATTTTACAATTTACAAAAGCAGCTAAAATTGGTGTAAATTAATTTACCTGAAACTGATTTCCATTTTCTTTTCATTTTCTTGTGCATATATAATCAGAGAGGAGAGAAAAGAGAAGGCAAAATATATTTCTGGTTTGTGCACAAATTAGGACGTTCTACAAAATCTTAGAGCTGCCCATTTGTATTGTGATTTTTGCATAAGTGCAACCAAACTAAGTACAAATAGCTTTAGTATACCAAGTGCTAGAGGCAGCAGGAGGGCAAATTTTAGTGCCAAGATGAGGTTCCAATTTCAGACAATACATTTTTCTAGGTCTAGTGTAATTTCCCAGTGTCACAGAAGTGAATACTCTGAAAATTGTTGTATAAAAGCACTTTTTCAATATGGGGATACTTGATAAATATTAGCTTATTCTCTCTTTAGTTACTTTTCATTTCTGTGACACAAGTAGTAAAATATAAGTGATATTATTCTAGTTGGTTGACCAAAGATATCAAGAAATCAAGGTAATTAAAAATCTGTAATTAGCTGGGCACAATGGCACACACCTGTAATTTGGGAGACTGATACAAGAGGATCCCAAGTTTGAGTACAGACTTGGCAACTTAGCAGGATCCTGTCTCAAAATAAAAAAAGCTGGGAATGTATCCTAGTGGTAGAGGGCCTCTGGGTAAATCCCAGTAACAACAACAACAACAACAACAAAAGACATAAAGCCAGTTCTCCTAATCCAGTAATTACCCTAGGTTTTGGTTTCACTGCCTGAGTAATTTATGAATATCCATGATGTTTTCAGACAAAACGCATGTTGGTAGAGAAAATGGGACACGAAGCAGTGGAACTGGGCCATGGAGAAGCAAACATCACTGGCTTGGAGGAGAACACCTTGATTGCCAGCCTCTGTGACCTACTGGAGAGGATATGGAGCCATGGCTTACAGATAAAACAGGTAACAGTCTCAGAAGGTATTGGTGTCATGGTTATTTAGGAGTCCTCTTAAGAAATATAACAGGAACCAGACGCATTGACACAACAACAAAAAAAAACTAAAGGAATATAATAGGGAAAGCCTGGCATAGTGACACATGCCTCTAATCCCAGCTACTCAAGAGCTGAAGCAAGAGAATCACAAATTCAAAGCCAACCTCAGCAATTTAGTGAGACTCCATCTAAAAATAATTGAAAAAAATGACTGAAGATGTAGCTCAGAGGTAGAGTATTTATCTAGCATTCAGGAGGCTCTGGATTCAGTCCCCAGTACTATTTTTAAAAAAAAGAAAGAAAGAAAGAAAAAAAAAAAACTAGGTGCAGTAGCACATATCTGTAATCCCAGCAATTTGGAAGGCTGAGGCAGGAGGATGCAAGTTTGAAGCCAGTCTCAGTAGCTTATTGAGGTCCTAAGCAATTAGCAAGACTATATCTCAAAATAAAAAAGGGCTGGGGATGTGTCTTAGTGGCAAAGCACCTCTGGGTTCAATCCCCAGTACCAAAAAAAAAAAAAAGGAAAAAAAAGTGACAAGGACAAAAGGATCACAAAAGGATCACCAGGCATTGTGATGGCAAAATACAAGCCTGTAATCCTCAGCAACTTGGGAGGCTGGGGCAGGTAAGTCATAAGTTCCTTAGCAAGGCTTTGTCTCAAAATAAAAAGGGGCTGGGGATGTAGCTTCCTGGTAGAGTACTCCTGGGTTCAATCCCCAGTACCACAAAAGAAAGAAAAAGAAATGTGCCATGGGCATTTTAGTTCAAGAAAAAGAAAACCTGTGGTCAGGAGGTGGTTTTTGTATCTTTGCTGGCAAACAAGAAAGGATAAAGTAGCACATTCATTGCAGAGGCTATATTCTGTGTAGATTCCATTAAATATCCAAGAATTGTCCTGCTTTTGTCCAGTAAAAAGGTATAGCCAGAATTTACACATTTTTACCTGGGTTTTTGGGTTTTTGGTTTTGGGGGAGTTTTGGTATTGGGAATTGAACCCAGAGGAGCTTAACCACTGTGCCACATTTCTAGCTCTTATTATTTTTTATTTTGAGACAGAGTCTTGGTAAGTTAACCAAGGCTGGCCTAGAACTTGTGATATACCTGCCTCAGTCTCCTGAGTTGCTGGGATTACAGAAGTGTGCCACCACACCCAGTTTCTGATTTTTTTTTTTTTCTTGATATGGCTCCCTGCTTCTCTCCTCTACTCTAATTTTCTTCCCTCATTCATACTCCACATATTCGAACATTTTACATATGCATGTATATAAATACGCTATACTACTAGAGTTTTTTAATTCCATGGTTATTAATTTTTCTTAATTATATATAACTAAGTAACAACTGAATTGACATAAAAAATCTCCAAGCCCACCCCTCTGGCCTTCTGCTTAGTTGCTTCCCTTCCCTTTCCCAGACTCTTGCCAGATTTCTTAGTAAAGCAAAGTATGACCCTTAAAACATGAAGTGGGCCTGGCATGGTGGCACACACTTTGATCCTAGCAGCTTGGGAGGATTGTGAATTCAAAGCCAGCCTCAGCAACAGGAAGGCACTAAGCAACTCTGAGACCTTGTCTCTAAATAAAATACAAAATAGGGCTAGGGATGTGGCTCAGTGGTTGAGTGCTCCTGAGTTCAATCTTCGGTACCCCAAAAAACACATGGAGTGAGATGCTCAAAATGTCACAGAGGATTTGGGGTGTAACTCAGTGGTACAGTGTTTACCTATAATGTTCAAGGCCTTGAGTTTAATCCCTAGAACTGAAAGAAAAAAAAAGTCATACAGCTAGGATTTGATGAGCTTGGGTCACCAGACTTCATAATGGCCAATTTAATGTCAGTGATCTTGATATGAAATTTTTTCATAAAATACTTCTTTAAAGTGAAAATTTTTATTTGTCTTATACTTTCAGGGGAAGTCAGCTTTGTGGTCACATTTAATTCAATTTCAAGACAGAGAAGAAAAACAAGAGCACCTTGCAGAATCACCAGGTGAGAGGGCTTTACTTTAGGTTGTTTGAAATGGCAGCATGAAACCATGAGAAGAATCAGTACTGAATGGGCTTGATTTTGTCTTTTTCTCTCTCAAACTAAAACTTGGCCAGTTTTTCCAGTAGTAGGATAAGGCAGAAGCAACATGGTTATTTATTCTCTGAGGCTGGGAAAAGTTACTTGACCTTTCTGATCTGTGTATGTGTGTGTGTGTTACTATATTAGATTCTACCACCAAGCTACATCCCAGGCCCTTTTTATTTTTTCTTTTGAGACAGGGTCTCACTAAGTTCCTTAGGGCCTTGCTAAATTGCTGAGGCTGGCCTCAAATTTAGGATCCTCTTGCAGCGCCTCCAGAATAGCTAAGATTATTGGCATACACTACTGTACCAAGCAGCCTTTCTGATCTTCTGCCCCACTATCTATAATGCCAAGGCAGTCATGTTGATCAAAAAAGAAAACCCCCAAAGAATTGTAATAGACCATATAAGTAAGGCTTACTCCTATCAACCAGTATTACGCTATGGTGTATATTGATTTTTTTTTTTTTGTCTTGAAAGTTTTGTGACTATCACTAACCCCAGTAACTCAGGATACTGAAGCAGGAGGATTAGAAGTTCAAGGCCAGATGGGCACGGTGGCACACGCCTATAATCCTAGCAGCTAGGGAGGCTGAGACAGGAGGATTGCGAGTTCAAAGCCAGCCTCAGCAACAGTGAGGCGCTAAGCAACTCAGTGAGACCCTGTCTCTACATAAAACACAAAATAGGGCTGAGGATGTGGCTCAGTGGTCGAGTTCCCCTGAGTTCAATCCCCAGTACCACCCCCTCAAAAAAAGAACAAGTTCAAGGTTAGCCTCTACAATAGGCCCTCAGGAACTAGACCCACTCTTAAAATAAAAAAAAATAAAAAGGACTGAGGATGTAACTCAGATGCAACCCAATACCAAGAAAAATAAAGTAATCATCATCGTCATTCAGGGAAAGAGTATGTCTGCTTCATTCTCCCATATTCCCTTTCCTCCCTTCAGTCCCCTCTACCTAAAATAACTCTATTCTTTCCTAGCACCCCACACCCCTTATTGTGAATTAGCATTCTCAAATCAGAGAAAACATTTGGCCTTTGGTTTTTTGGGATTGGCTTATTTCTGGCTTATTTCACTTAGCATGGTACTCTCCAACTCTATCCATTAATCTTGCCTTGAAGCTCCTATAATGTCAAGTTCTGATGTCCTAGGCTATAATTATAAAAATTCAGATTAAGTTTAAAAGCATTCTCTAATGTTCATTTCTTCTTCCCCTTTGTCTGTAAAGAAAAAGTAAAAATATTGTGGCATGTACCCTGAACTGTCTCTAACAGAAAGTACAGCTGTTCAGACGATAAGACCATAAGCAGGACAGTTTACCCCAATTCACTTGATCTTAGCCAAAAGGCTGAGAAATGGTTCTACCTTAATTTAAAAAAAAAAAATCCATAGGAAGAAATAACCATTTGTAGGGTGAAATGTTGGAAAGTTAAGGTCAGTTAAAGTGGGAAGCATTCAGCTCTTTTGCCAAAATGAGACATGGAAGAATGTCCAGCAGTTAGGATGAACAACTGCTAGGCAACACCAGCAGCTTTCCTGGCTTTGGCTGATCAAATATTGGGTGATTCAGGAGGAGATCAGAGTACCAATATCCACAGTGCCCTCAGATAGTAGTGGAACAAGCAAAACTAAAGGCAAGGCTAAGGAATATAAAATGTGTCAAAACCTCATGCAATCATTGTTTGTGCTGTAGTGTCAAATATTGATGAAGGGCTACTAATGTAAGAATGAACACAAGTTAAATATTTTGCTGATCCTAAGTAAAATTAATATAAGCCATATAGCTTTTAAAATCAAAGCTTATCATTTGTTTAGACGAGTGGATTTCATAACTATTGCTCTAACACTTCTGGTGATTTAATCCAGGAAGTTAGCATTTAAAAATATAAGAGTAGCCAAGAGAAGTGATACATACCTGTAATCTCAGCTGCTGCTCAGGAGGCTGAAGCAGGAGGATCCCAAGTTCAAGGCCAGCTAGCAGGTTAGCAAGATATCATCTGTCTCAAAATTTTAAAAAAGAAAAAGAAAGAGGGCAGGGTATGTAAATCATGGTAGAGCACTCCTGGGTTCAATCCTCAGTACCACTAGAGAAAAAAAATGATCATTTTAAAAAATACTTTATTCTAGGACTGGGGATATAGCTCAGTGGTAGTGTTTGCTTAGCATGTGCAGGGTCTTGGGTTCAATTTCCAGTACTGCCAAAAAGGAAAAATTCTTTAGAAACTATGTAGTGCTCTAGATACACACACAAAAAATTTTGTTTGTTATTTTAAGTCTGGATGTGCCTCATTGGTAGAGCACACAATCAACATGTTGAGGCCCTGAATACCATCCCCAGCACCACATACACACATGCACAAAAATGTTTTAACCAGGCACAGTGGTACACATCTGTAATCCCAGCAACTCAGGAGGCTAAGGCAGGAGGATCACAAGTTCAAGGCCATCCTTGGCAATTTTGTAAGACTTTGTCCCTTGTCTTAAAATAAAAAATAAAAAGAGGGTTGTAGCTCAAAATCCTCAAAGATTCATAGGGGATTTGAACACTGCTTTTACTGGCATTGAGCCCAGATGAGACTACATGATGAATTATTAGCATAATTCTTTAGAAGCAGCACTAACAGAACTGAGAGACATTTAGAGGATTGCAGAAGAATAGAAAGGGTCTATTTTAGCAAAAGGACCATAGCGAGTAGTTTGTGTTAATTTTGACTTAGCAATCATTGCACCTAGCAGTCTTAAGTCCTATTTCAGACAGTCTCACAGTGCAGTTGGTCCTAGAATAAGAACTGTTCTTAATGTATCGCCCAGAAGTTTCTGCCTTTAAAAATGGTGACACATGCCTGTAATTCTCGTTGGTTGGAAAGCTGAGCCAGGAGGATCAAAAGTTCAAGGCCAACCTCTGCAACTTAGTAAGCCCCTGCCTCAAAATAAAAAACAAAGGATTGTGATGTAGTTCAGTGGTAGAATACCCCTGAATCAAATTCCTAATAGTAAATAAATAAATAAATTTTGGCTAGTTTTTAATATGTGTTCTTAAACCTTGTACCCTCAGCCGGGTGTGGTGACTCAAGCCTGTAATCCCAGCACTTAGGGAGGCTGAGACAGGAGAATCACAAGTTCAAGGCTAGCCTCAGCAAGGACGAGGCATTAAGCAACTCAGTGAGACCCTGTCTCTACATAAAACACAAAATAGGGCTGGGGATGTGGCTCAGTGGTTGAGTGCCCCTGAGTTCAATCTCCAGTACCAAAACAAAACAAAACAAAACCTTGTACCCTCAAAGTTCAACAAAACTGTAAATGAATTTTTAAATCCTGTGGCAGGAGTTAGGGTAGATTAGCATACAAGGAAGTGGAAATGCTGTATTTAAATGCATTTTCTGGATCTACTAGTTCAGGAATGGTGTATCACTCTTCAATCATATTATCTACATCAAAAGTTTTCTTTTTTTCTTTGCAGTACTGGGAATTGAACACAGAGGTATTCTACCACTGAGCTACATCCTCAGCCCCCTCATCCTTTTTTTATTTTTATTTTTTATTTATTTTGAGGTAAGGTCTCACTAAATTGCTAAGGCTGGCCTCAAACTTGTGATCCTCTTGTCTCGGCCTCCCAGCCTCCCGCGTCTCTGGGATAAAAGGCATGTACCACTGCACCCAGCAAAAATTTTCTAGTAGAACTTTCCTGCTTATAGTCTGTGCATGGTTCTGTAAAAAGAATATACATAATCTCTACACTTTAAAAACTTGTGTGTGTCGTAGCGCTAATTCAGGCAGATACACAAAGTGAATTCCTATGGCCAAGTGTTAAATCCACAGATCTTTACAAAGAAGGTGAAAGGGGCCTATTACATTAAAATATTTTGAATTAAGAAATAATAACGGGGGCTGGAGCTATAGCTCAGTGGTAGAGCGCTTGCCTAGCATGTGTGAGGCCCTGGGTTCGATCCTCAACACCACATGTAAATAATAAATGAATAAAATAAAGATATATCAACAACTAAAAAAAATTTTTTTTTAAATAATAATAATGGAAATATTCATGTAAATAGTTTACAAATTTCTCTGCTGGCTGGGAGGGTATACTTCATAGAAACATTATATTTTAGATCTCTAGATAAAAGACATGGCTTCATTACTTAGTTCCTTATCTACTTTCTGCTCACAGGGAGGCTGAGACAGGAGAATCGTGAGTTCAAAGCCAGCCTCAGCAAAGGCGAGGCGCTAAGCAACTCAGTGAGACCCTGTCTCTACATAAAACACAAAATAGGTCTGGGGATGTGGCTCAGTGGTCGAGTACCCCTGAGTTCAATCTCCAGTACCCCCCCCAAAAAAAAAGAAAGAAAGAAAGCCATGTTCTAAATCATTAAGCTCTGCATACTATTTTCAATCTAAAGTGATGCATAGGCTATAAACAAGGAAAAAGATACAGAGCAGTACATGATGAGAAGACTTTAACAAATGCATGAAGACATGAAAAAGTACATTCTTTTCGAGGAACATGATCAGAGAAGGGTGACTTAGAATATAGGGTTCTAGAACAGGATTTATAGAATATGCTAATGCCTGTGAATGTTCATACCGTGAATGCTACTGCTTTTTTAAATGTTAAATTCCTCTTTTATTTTTACTTATTTTTTCATGCTGGGGCTCCAAACCAGAGCCTTGCACATGCTAATCAAGTCCTCTACCACTGAGCTATGCCCCCCACACCCGCTTTTTCACTAAGAGACTTTCACCAGGTTTCTGGTCCTGGCAGTATGGTTCCTCCTTGTCATGTCTTCCTCTGGACAACATGTGGATTATGGTTTCAGCTCCTTTCTCCCTCATAATGTTTTTCCTCCCCTTCTCAGCCTATTTCTTACCACTCATATGGCCACCTTTCATGCTGTCAATTCATTTGGAGTAAAGAAGAGTCATTCTCTGAGACATTTTATTTTATCCCCAAAAGGAAAAATACACTATTTTTAATAACATACTTAAGTGGAGATGATCTTAAACAGGAAGGTAAACACAGTACATTCCCTTCAAGTCCGTAGAACAATTTCCTCAGTGTCCGTTACTTCCTGAATATCAAGAGAGACTGGTCTTTTCATTGTCCTATTGAGAATTCCCTCCCCCAAACTCCCTAAACAAATAGCCTCTTCATCACCTACCTAGTATGGAAGCCTCTCAAAAGTACTACCTGTAGATTGGCCTGGCCACATCCTCTTCCCTCTGGCAGTCCCATTAGTGATCACTTATACCTGTCAGATGTCAGCCTAGCCTTTTACCCAAGTGCCAAAAAAGTAAATATACCAAATTAATTAGTATATTAGATACTAATATACCAAAATGTTCGCTACCCAACTTCCTCAAAGCCAGGTTTATATATGTATATGTATGTGTGTGTGTGTGTATTCTGTTATTATATCCTGATCTCACAAAGTAAAATGTATCTAAAAACTGAGAAAACAACAGGTTCAGGATAAAGCAAAATGCCACGTCCTAAATTCTGTTTATATCGATGTACTTGCCAAGTGTGATGTTGCAATTTAGTTTTCATTTACAGATGGGAAAATGGAAGTGAAGAAAGGGCACAAAAAACTCCATGGCATCTCATTCAAAGTGACCCTAACCAAAGTGACCTTAACCACCATATTTTAGCCAATAGTTTGGTTGGTCATTGTTAAAAAAAGATCATTCTCTCTCCTTTTTTCATAAATGTTAGCTGTTTAGACTTCATAAGAGAGTAACTCATGAACATTATAATTCAAAACATCTATTGAGATTACTGACTTTGCGTGGAATACATAATGTAGCTTGGATTGTGAACTTTGAAGTAGAAGACTAAAGAGCCAAAATTCTTGGGCTGGGGCTGTGGTTCAGTGGTAGAGCACTTGCCTAGCACGCGTGAGGCCCTGGGTTCAATCCTCAGCACCACATAAAAACAAATAAATAAAATAAAGGTATTGTGTCCATCTACAACTAAAAGAAATTTTTTTTAAAAGTCAAAACTCTTAGAATTAACACTTTTTAAACACTTCCAGAGCTTAAAACTATGATTACAATTTGAGTTTGGAGATGAAAGTTCATGTATTTAGTCACTTACTTTGTGGACATTGCTTTCATGTAATCATCCAGAGCTATTAGAATGAATAGCTGTAGAAAATGACAGCCCTTACAAATTTGCACATATTGTATTATTTGCTAGGTAAACTTTTAGAAAAAATTCATTTTAAATTTCAAGTTCTTACTGTTATTTTTCTAATATTTTGCTGATATTTTTCTACATAGTTGCCCTTGGACCAGAAAGAAGAAAATCTGACTCAGGAGTTATGTTACCAACACTCAGGGTCTCTCTTATCCAAGATATGAGGTATTTATTACATATGTTAGCATATGGTGATAACTTTGATGTGTTTTATGGCTTTCATCTAAATTGCTCAAATAACTGTGGCTATGTATATTTTTTGTTGATGTCTCCTAAAGGGAGCATTTTTAATTTTATTTTATTTTTATGCTGTCATTATATTTTTCCTTCCAAAGGGAAGATGCAACTAAGAAGTTTTTAAGCATATGCTTCTGTTTGATTTTAAACTTTTGTTTGTTTTGTTTGTTGTAGCTTGAACCCAAAGCCTGACACATGCTAGGCAAGTACTCTACCATTGAGTCATTCTCCCAACTACAACATCTCTGAACTATCTTATTACTTATTTTATTTTTCAAAAACTCCTTTAAATACTTGCTGTCTACAGGTACAGACCCCCTCCCCCCCCCCAAATCTAGTTGTTTGGCAGAAAATTACAGTCAGGTAGATTTAGTTTGAAGCATATACAAATCTGAGAATTATCACTTCCCACTTATTGGTCTTACAAGTCTTCAGCAAGGATAACACATCTAAAGTAGATTTTTTTTTAATGATGAAAGACTTTTTTTCTTTTTTTAATGCTTTTATTAGTGCATCATAGTTATACATAATGACTGGATTCATTTTGACCTAATCATGCACATATGAAATTTAATTTGGTTAATTTTAGTCCGCCAGTGCCTCCTCGTTCCCTTCCCTCCTCATTCTCCCTATTCCCCACCTTTACTCTACTGGTCTTCTATCTATTTATTTATTTTTAACTGGCATTTTAAAAATATACATATAGGTGGGATTCACTGTGGTATATTAAACAAGCACATAGCATATTTTTGTCAGATTAGTTCTGTATTTCCTCCTCTTTCCTGTCCTTTCTTCCTCTCCTTCTGTTTCCTTATACTCCAGTGGTCATCCTTCTGTCCTTATGATATCCTATCCCTCCACATACACATATACTTTCCCCCCTCACTTTGCCATACCTTACACAGATGAAATAGAACATTCAGCCCTTGATTTTCTGAATGTGACTTATTTCACTTGATGTCTTCCAATTCCATCCATTTACTGGCAAATGCCATAATTTCTTCGTTCTTCTTTGTGACTGAATAAAACTCCATTGTATATATATACACATTCCCTTTTTTAAAAAACAAAATTTTTTTTAAGTTGCTGATGAACCTTTACATTATTCATTTATTTATATATGGTGCTGAGAATTGAACCCAGTGCCTCACACAGGTGAGGCAAGTGCTCTGCCACTGAGCCACGACCCCAATCCTACACATTCTCTTAATCTATTCATCTATTGATGGACTCTTGGGCTGGTTCCATAACATGGCTATTGAGAGTTGAACTACTATCAACTATTGATGTGGCTGCATCACTATAGTATGCTGATTTTATTTCTCTTGGAAATAAAATACCAAGGAGTGGGATAACTGGGTCATATAGTGGTTACATTCCTAGTTTCTTTGAGAAATCTTTGTATTGCCTTCCAGATTGATTGTACTAATTTGCAGTCCTACCAACAAGGTATAAGTGTACCTTTGCCTCACATCCTTGCCAGCATTTGTTATTATTTGTATTCTTTTTTTCCCCATTAGTTCTACATTAGTTCCCTATTAGTTATACGTACCAATAGGGTTTATTTTGACACAATTATAAATGCATGGAATACAATGTGTTCTAATGCAGTCCCCAGTACTTGCCTTTTCTTTCCCTTTCTCCCTCCCCCTATTCCCTTCCCTCTACTGATCTTTCTGCTATTTACTTATACTTTTTATTTTTTAATTAGTGCCTTGTGGATGTACATGATGGTGAGATTCACTGTGGTATGTTTATATATGGACATAAGAAAGTCAGGTTACATTCATTCCACTGTCTTTCCCTATCCTATCTCTCCTCTCTTCCTTTCATTCCTCTTTGTCTACTGCACTGATCTTCTATTTATCTGCCCTGCTTTTATTTTGGATTAGCTTTCATATAACAAAGAAAACATTTAACCTTTGACTTTTTGGGACTGGTATTGTTTATTTAGGATGATAGTCATGAGTTTCATCCATTTACTGACAAATGCCATAAAGCCATTCTTCTTTGTGGCTGAGTAATACTATATTGTGTACATATAACACATTTTCTTCACCTATTCATCTGTTGAAGGGCACCTAGGTTGGCTCAATAGCTTGTCTATTGTGAATTGTGTTGCTATAAAGATTGATATGGCTGCATCACTGTAATATACTGATTTTAAATGTTTTGAATATAAAACCAAGGAGTGGGATAGCTGGGTCATATGGTGGTTCCACTCCTAGTTTTTGTTTTTTTGTTTGAGTATTGGGGATTGAAGTCAGGAGCACTCAACCACTGAGCCACATTCCCAGCTCTATTTTGTATTTTATTTAGAGATGATCTCACTGAGTTGCTTAGTGCCTCACTTTCGCTGAGGCTGGCTTTGAACTCACGATCTGTTTAGTTCTTTTTTGGGGGAGTGGTAGTGGGAACTGAACCCAGGTGCTCACTTAACTAGTAAGCCACATCCCCAGCCCTTTTTTCTTTTTATTTAGAGACAGGGTCTTGCTAAGTTGCAGAGGCTGGGTTTTGAACTTGCTATCCTCCTGCCTCAACGACTCCCAAACCTCTTGGATTATAGGCATGAACCACCGTGCACAGCTCTTCACTGATTTATTGACTGAATTGTTTTTTTAGTTCTGGATATTAATTCCCTGTCTGAGGAGCAGACGACAGAGATTTTCTCCCATTCTATTGGCTCTCTTAACCCTTTTTTTCCCCTCCTTTTTTTGCAGGGGGATTGAACTCAGGGGTACTTGACCACTGAGCCACATCCCCAGCCCTATTTTGTGTTTTATGTAGAGACAGGGTCTCACTGAGTTGCTTAGCACCTCACCATTGCTAAGGCTGGCTTTGAACTCGCGATTCTCCTGTCTCAGCCTCCCAAAGTGCTGGGATTGCAGCCATGTGCACCCCACCCAGCTCTCTTCACGCTCTTAATGGTTTCCTTTGCTATGGAGAAGCTTTCTAATTTGATGCCATCCCACTTACTGATTTTTAGTTTTGCTTCTTGTGCTTTAGGAGTTTTCTTTCCTTTTTTTTTTTTTGGTGCTGAAGATTGAACTCAGGGGCACTCGACCACTGACCCACATCCCCAGCCCTATTTTGTGTTTTATGTAGAGACAGGGTCTCACTGAGTTGCTTAGCGCCTCGCCATTGCTGAGGCTGGCTTTGAACTTGCGATTCTCCTGCCTCAGCCTCCCAAAGTGCAGGATTACAGGCTTGCGCCACCGTACCCAGCTTTTAGGAGTTTTCTTAAGGAAATCAGTTCCTGAGCTAACATGTTGCAGTGCTGGGCCTGTATTTTCTTCTAGCAATTGCAGGGTTTATGGTCTAATTCCTAGGTCTTTGCTCCACTTTGAGTTGACTTTTGTGCAGGGTGAGAAACGGGTTAAATTTCATTCTCCTACATATGGATTTTCAATTTTCCCAGCATCGTTTGTTAAAAAGACTATCTTTTCTCCGATGTATTTTTTTGGCACCTTTGTCTAGTATGAGATACTAGTATTTATGTGGATTTGTCTCTGTGTCTTCTGTTCTATTCCATTGGTCTTCGTGCCTATTTGGTGCCAGTACCATACTGTTTTTATTATGATAGCTCTGTAGTATACTTTGAAGTCCAGTATTGTGATGCTTCCTTCTTCACTTTTCTTACCCTGAGACCTGTGCTGGGTCTCTTATTTTCCCAAATGAATTTTATATCTACTTTTTCTAGTTCTGTGAAGAATGTCATTGGAATTTTGATGGGAATTGCATTGAAGCTATATAGTGCTTTTGGTAGTATGTCCATTTTGGCAATATTAATTCTACCTATCCAAGAACATGAGAGGTCTTGACATCTTCTAAGATCGTCTTTAATTTCTTTCTTTAGTGTTCTATAGTTTTCATTGTAGAGACCCTTCAACCTCTTTTGTTAGGTTGATTCTCAAGTATTTTATTCTTTCTGAGGCTATTGTACATGAGATAGTTTTACTAATTACTTTTGCAGCCTATTCATCATTGAAGTGTAGGCATGCGATTGATTTGTAAGTATCGATCCTGTATCCTGCTACATGTCTTCTGGTGGAGTTTTGTTTTTGTTTTTTGTTGTTGTTGTTTAGTCTTATAGGTTTATGTTGTCGGCAGATAATTGGAGCCCTTCTTTTCCTATTCGTATACCTTAATTTCCTTCTCTTGACTGATTGCTCTGGCTAGAGTTTAAAGGACTGTGTTGAATAGGAGTGGTGAAAGTGAGCAGCCTTGTCTTGTTCCTGTTTTTAGAGGAAATGCTTTCAGATTTTCTCCATTCAGTATAATGTTGACCTTGGATTTGTAACATATAGTCTATACAATGTTGAAGAAAGTCCTTCTATCCCTAGTTTTGTTTTTTTGTTTTGTTTTGTTTTTTGGTACTAAAGATTGAACCCAGGGGCACTCGACCACTGAGCCACATCCCCAGCCCTATTTTGTGTTTTATGTAGAGACAGGGTCTCACTGAGTTGCTTAGCACCTCGCCCTTGCTGAGGCTGGCTTTGAACTCTCGATTCTCCTATCTCAGCCTCCCTAAGTGCTGGGATTACAGGCTTGCGCCACCGCGCCCAACTTCTTCTATCCCTAGTTTTTCTAGCATTTTAAATATGAATGGGTACTACACTTTATAAAATGCTTTTGCTGCATCTATTGAAATAGTAATGTGATTCTTGTCCTTACATTTGTTTATATAGTGAATTACATTTATTGATTTCCATATGTTGAACCAACCTTTCACCCCTGGAGTGAAACCCACTTGCTCATGGTACACTATATCTCTTTAATGTGTTGTTGTTGTTTTTTTAATGTGGTTTGCCAATATTTTATTCAGAATTTTTGCATCTATGTTCATCAAGGATATTGATCTAAAGTTTTCTTTTCTTGATGTCTTTATCTGGTTTTGGTATAGGGTGATACTAGCTTTATAGAATGATTTTGGTGGTGTTCCCTCCTTTTCTATTTCATGGAATAATTTGAGGAGGATTGGTATTTGTTCTTCTTTAAAGCTGGTAGAACTCAGCTGAGAATCCATCTGGTCCTGTGCTTTTCTTTACTGGAAGGCTTTTGATAGCTGCTTCAATTTCATTACTTGAAAGTGATCTGTGTAAGTTTTCTCCTGATTCAATTCAGGTAGGTCATGTGTCTCTAGGAATTTGTCAGTGACTTCAAGAGTTTCTAGCTTATTGGAGTATAAATTTTCAAAATAGTTTCTGATGATCCTCTGGGTTTCAGTAGTGTCTCTGGTGATATTTCCTTTTTCATCTCAGATCTTAATAATTTGACCTTTTTTCACTTT
Organism: Geosciurus inauris; assembly: GCA_004024805.1. Taxonomy (NCBI): domain Eukaryota; kingdom Metazoa; phylum Chordata; class Mammalia; order Rodentia; family Sciuridae; genus Geosciurus; species Geosciurus inauris. The sequence continues at coordinate 21,486 of PVHX01014982.1, read as the reverse complement.
TTTTTTTTTTTTTTTGGTTAGTTTGGCTAAGAGTTTGTCAAGTTTGTTTATCCTTTCAAAACAACAACCCTTAGCCAGGCACGGTGGCACAAACCTGTAATCCCAGTACTTAGGGAGGCTGAGACAAGAGAATCGTGAGTTCAAAGCCAGCCTCAGCAAGGGCGAGGCGCTAAGCAACTCAGTGAGACCCTGTCTCTACATAAAACACAAAATAGGGCTAGGGATGTGGCTCAGTGGTCAAGTACCCCTGAGTTCAATCTCCAGTACCAAAAAAAAAAAACAACCCTTTGTTTCATTGAACCTCAGTTTCATTGATTTCAGCTCTGATTTTAATTATTTCCTGTGTTCTGATTTTGGTGTTGATTTTTTCTTTTTCTAGGGTCTTGAGATGTAATGTTAGATTATTTATTTGGGATCTTTCTATTTTATTAATGTATGAGCTCAGTGCTATGAACTTTGATTTTAGAACTGCCTTTGTACTGTCCCAGAGATTTTGATGTGTTGTATCACTATCCTCATTTGCTTCTAAGAACATTTTTTATTTCTCCCATTCATTCATCATTCAGAAGTGTGTTATTTAATCTCCAGGTGTTGGAGTGGTTCCTGTTTTTTATCTTATTGTTGATTTATAATTCTATTTCATTATGACCTGATAGGATGCAAGGTGTGGGTTTTTGTTGTTGTTTTGGTTTTGGGGGTTTTGTTTTCTGTTTTTGGTATTTGCCAAAATTTGCCACCTAAAATAGGGTCTATTTTAGAAAATGTTCCATGTGCTGCTGAAAAAGAAGTGAATTCAGTCTATAGATATGTTAGGTCCATATTATTAATTGTATATTTTAGTTCTGTAGAATCTTTAGTTTCTATGTTTGGATGATCTACCCAGTGGTGAGAGACATGTTAAAGTCACCCAGTATTATTTTATTGTAGTGTATTTGATTCTTAATATTGAGAATGTATGTATATGCTCCGTTGTTTGGAGCATTAATATTTATGTATGTATGTATGTATGTATTTAGTGCCAGGGATTGAACTCAGAGATGCTCAACCCCTGAGCCACATCCCCAGCCCTATTTTGTGTTTTATTTAGAGACAGGGTCTCACTGAGGTGCTTAGTGCCTGGCTTTTGCTTAGGCTGGCTTTCAATTCATGATTCTCCTATCTCAGCCTCCCTAAGTGCTGGGATTACAGGTGTGCGCCACTGCACCCAGTGGGCATAAATATTTATAATAATTATATCTTGTTGATATATGATTCCCTTAAGCAATATGAAGTGACCTTCTTTTTCTCTTCTCATTAATCTTGGCTTGAAGTCCACTTTATCTGATGTGAGAATAGCAACCCCTGTTTCTTTACAAGTCCCAAGTGAATGGGGTATATTTTTTCCCATCCTTCCACCTTCAGTCTGTGGTTATCTTTGCTGTGAGATGAGTCTCTTGAAGACAGCATATTGTTGGGAGTGTTATGAGAATTATACTTGATCTTACTCAAAAGGCCAGGAAGTAATTAAATGAGAAGTAAATGAGTTAGTTTATGTAAAGAGCTTAGAGTAGTACATAGCCCATACTAAGAATCCACTAAATGTTAGTTGCCATCTGAATCAATTTATATATTTATATCTTAAGTTTTATTACTCTTTGGTAGATGAAATGTAGTTGTTCTTATGTGGTTTATAATTCCCTTTGAGAAGGAATGGTTGCAGCTCTCTTAATGAAAATATAAAACCACATGTGTTTTACAGTGATTTCACAGTAGCCATCACCTTAAGGAGGTGATTGTTTAAAGCTTTGCTGCTATGAACTCAAGCCAAATTTCTGAAACCTCATTAAAAAATAGTTGCCTGGTATGGTGGTGCACACCTTTAATTCTAGTGACTCTGGAGCCTGAGGCAGGAGGATCACAAGTTCAAGGGCAACTTGAGCAACTTTGTGAGACCCTGTCTCCAGATAAAAAGGGCTGGGAATGTTACTTGGTGTTAGAGCGTCCCAGTACCAACTGGGTTCAATACCCAGTACTATAAATAACTAAGTAATTAAATAAATCAAGCAAGCCAGATAGAGATGTAACTCAGTGGAAACATCCCTGGATTCGATTTCTAGTGATTAGGGAGCAGGACACATCACGTAAGGTTACTGTAAGCTCCTTCTAGTTCCTGTTGATTTACTTGAATCTACTTTATTTGTATTTATTTGGGGGAGGACAGGAGGTACTGCTTGGATTTCACTCTGTTCACTTGATCAGCAGCTTTGAACCTGGCATGGTGATGTAGACCTGTAGTGCTGAGGCAAAAGAATCACTGGAGAACGGAAGTTGAGGGGCAGCCTCGTCAACACTGTCTCCAAAACAAAGAAACCTTGGGCTCTGTAATCAGCCTATAATGGTTAATAATATCTCATATTCCAATTCATATTTGTCATTTCTTTCTGCAACTACTAGAAACCTGGCTCTGATTATCTATAATATATTTACTTACTTGTATAACTTTTATGTGTTTTTTTTAAATATTTTTTTAGTTGTTGATGAATCTTTATTTTATTCATTTATTATTTACATGTGGTGCTGAGGATCAAACCCAGTGCCTCACGCATGCTAGGCAAGCACTCTACCACTGAGCTACAGCCCCAGCCCCCTTTATGTGTTTTATGTACATATAAGATCATTTTTTAATTGCTAAACCATATGAAAAAAAAGGTTTATTGACTAAAGCACAGTGTTCATGTCTAACTCTAGTTTTGTCTTTAGTCTTTGAGTATACAATCAAAATAGTGTTTTCCAAAGCTTTGATTAGTTCCTTCTTTTCTTTCCATTCACTTTGTTATGGTTGTATTATTTATTTATAATATAGTCTAATTCTTTTTGTTAGTTTGTATTCCATTTGGGGCTACCTCCACAAGCTGGTTGGTTAATTTTGTTTTGTTTTCCCCAAATTTATGTACGATAAAGTTCACTCTTTGTTAGTGTGTAGTTCTGTGGGACTTAAATACACAATCATGATACAGAACAGTCCCATTCACCTCCCAAATTCCCTGTGTTTCATCTTCTTAGTCAGCTCTTCTCCCAGATCCTCCCCCAGGAGGACTGATATATTTCTAAGCTTTTTGTATGCATAAGAACGAGAAGCAGTAGCACCTCAGTAATAGTGAGCACATTGGCCTCCCATATTAGTTTCTAAATATCATTCTGTAGCTGCATGTAGTAGTGCACACTGCAATCCCAGCTACTTGGGAGGCTGAAGTAAGAGGATCACAAGTCAAGTCTAACCTGGGCAACTTAGAACCATCTCAAAATACAAAATAAAAAAGGGGATATAGGTCAGTGGATTCAATCCCCACTACTACAAAAATAAATAGTTGTCTAATGGAAGGAACAAGGGCTTCTTAGGAAATGGATGATTCCAGGATTCCAGGACTGAGAAAACAAAAAACAAAACCAAACAAATAAAAAACAGGAAGAGTCTGAGGCATCTTGTGGTACCACAAATAAGGAAATGCTACAAAAATGATAAGTCATTTTTATAGAAGCATTCTAATTCAATGTGTAGAAAAAAATAGTAGTTTTTTGGTTTTTGGTTTTTTGTTTTTGGTACCGGGCATTGAGCTCAGGGGTTCTCCACCATTGAGCCACATCCCCAGCCCTATTTTGTGTTTTATGTAGAGACAGGGTGTCATTGAGTTGCTTAGTGCCTCACTGTTGCTGAAGCTGGCTTCGAACTCAAGATTCTCCTGTCTCAGTCTCCCAGAGTGCGGGGAGTACAGGCGTGCGCCACCATACTTGGCTGAAAAAACAGTAGTTTAAAGTTTAAGACTTTGTTGCTTTTAGTTAGTCACCTTTGTCATCAACTGGGGAATGTCCTTGAAGAATAACTATTGCTCTTTCAGAGGTTCACATGGGAGGTTCCCAGTTGAGTTGTCAAGTGCCCAGCTGCTGCCACCAGACCAGTAAGAACCAGAGTCTAAGAGGATGTTACTTGATACTATATTTAATAAGTCTTATAAATTCTGAAAAAATTCTTAGAGATAAGATGGTTTTAGTTAAATTCCACAAAAATTATAACACAGCTTCCTTTGTATGTGCCGGGGGTACTAGGAATTGAACCTACGAGTGTTCTACCACCAAACTACATCCCCAGCCTTTTTTATTTTACTGAGAGACAGGGTCTTTCTAATTTACCCAGGCTGGCCTTGTACTTGCCATCCTTCTAACTCAGCCTCCTGAGTTGCTACTGCATGCAGCCACAACTTTACCTCCTCATTCTGACTTTTTTTTTAAGCCACTTCTTTAGTGTATGTAATGTGATACAGTGTTTTGCATCTTATTGATCAAGAGTGTTGGCTCAGACATCAGCACTGAGAATGAAAGTCCTACGTCTTCACATTCAGGGTGAGGAGAAGAAAAAGGGAGAAAGTAAAGAAAAAAGAACACGTGTGTTAAGGAAAGGACTTTTTCCTTATTTTGAATGCTTAGAATCTGCAGAGAAAAGGTTTTGTTGCAGTATTTATTACAGCCAGAATGAGTCATTCTGGACATTAAAAAAAAAATCAAATGGGGCTGGGGCTGTAGCTCAATAGTAGAGCGCTTGCCTAGCATGCATGAGGCACTGAGTTCGGTCCTCAGCACCACATAAATATGAATAAATAAAATAAAGGTATAAAAAATAAAATAACATTAAAAAAAATCAAATGAGAAATGGTGCATTATAGTACAAAGGCTTTTTAATGACTCACCTCACTGTAGTAGTTTTTTGTAATGTACCCTCTCTCTAAGGCTTATCCTCCTTGTCTGATCTTCCTTTTGCTTCTAGGAGGAAAATTATTTAGGAAGATAAATTCAGTTCTGGTAAATGTAGCACTGACTTTTATATGGAATACTAATTTATATATAGTTGTAACTTTTACTTTCTATTTTATTTTATTTTATATTTTGGTATTGGAGATGAAACCCAAGAACACTTAACCACTGAGCCACATCCCCAGTCCTTTTTTTATTTTTTTTTATTTTTTAGTTCTAGGTGGACAGAATATCTTTATTTTATTTTTATGTGGTGCTGAGAATTGAACCCAGTGCCTCACGCATGCTAAGCGAGCACGCTACCACTGCGCCATAACCCCAGCCTCCCTTTTTTGATTTTTTTATGTTGAGACAGAATCTCACTAAGCTGCTTAGGGCCTTGCCAAGTGGCTGAGGCTGGTCTTGAATTTTTGATCCTCCTGCCTCAGCCTCCCAAGTCACTGGAGTTATCAGCATGGGCCACTGCACCCAGTTAAAAGATGTAACTTTTAGCCAGGCACAGTGGCGCATGCCTGTAATCCCAGCACTTTGGGATGCTGAGACAGGAGAATTGCAAGTTCAAAGCCAGCCTCAGCAACGGCGAGGCACTAAGCAACTCAGTGAGACCCTGTCTCTACATAAAACACAAAATAGGGCTGGGGATGTGGCTCAGTGGTCGAGTGCCCCTGAGTTCAATCCCTGGTACCAAAAAAAAAAAGATGTAACTTTTACTTGTTGTTTGGCCACGCAATTTTTTGTGTGTGGCCACATAATTTTCTAAGTCTTTCTAGTTTTTAAGATTATCCACACAGTAGAATGGGACTTCTAATGCCATAAAAGTAAAATTTTATATTTTTCGTATGTTGTCTAGGGCAACTTGAAAAATAGTTGAGTGGCCACCAGGTTTAGTGGCACATACCTGTAATCCCATCTACTCAGGAGTTGCCAGCCTGGGCTACTTAGGGTGCAACTGCCTCAGAATTTAAAAAATAATAAAAATGGCTAGGGATGTAATTTAGTGGTAGAGTGCTCCTGGGTTTAATCTCTCTTACTGCAAAACAGAAATAAGAAAAGAAAGAAAGAAAAAATAGTTAAGTGGATTAAAGTTGTGGCTCATTTTTTTAAAACTATGGAACAATTACTTTGAATAAGAATTTGACTGCTAGATATATAATCGATCAACAGACATATGAAAAAATGTTCAACATCTCTAGCAATTAGAGAAATGCAAATCAAAACTACTCTAAGATTTCATCTGATGCCAGTCAGAATGGCAGTTATCAAGAATACAAACAACTGTAAGTGTTGGTGAGGTTGTGGGGGAAAAGGTACGCTCATACATTACTGGTGGGACTGCAAATTGGTACGACCAATCTGGAAAGCAGTATGGAGATTTCTTAGAACACTTGGAATGGAACCACCATTTGACCCAGCTATCCCACTCCTTGGTTTATACCTAAAGGACGTAAAAACAGCATACTACAGTGACACAGCCACTTCAATGTTTATAGCAGCTCAATTCACAATAGCTAAACTGTGGAACCAACCTAGATGCCCTTCGATAGATAAATGGAAAAAGAAACTATGGTATATATATACACAATGGAATATTACTCAACAAAAAAGGAGAATAAAATTATGGCATTTGCAGGTAAATGGTGGAGTTGGAGAATATCATGCTAAGCGAAGTAAGCCAATCCCCAAAAAACAAATGCTGAACGTGCTCCCTAATAAGTGGATGCTGATCCATGATTGGGGGTGGGGGGGAGAACATAGGAAGAATGGATGAACCTTGGTCACAGAGGTGGGAGGGAGGAGGGGGCATGGGGACAGTAAAAATGGTGGAATAAGATGGACATCATAGCCCTAACTTCATGTATGACTGCATATATGTTGTGATTCTACATCACGTACAACCAGAGAAATGAAAAGTTTTGCTCCATCTGTGTATAATGGATCAAAATGCACTCTGCTATCATGTATACCTAAGTAGAATAAATAAATAAATAAAATTTTAAAAAAAGAATTTGACTGTTTATATTGTTTTATTACTTTTCTTTAGGGTCAGGAATAATCAAGTGCCTGTTCATAGGTAACTCTGTGGATGAAACAAGGATGTAATAGTCTGAAAGAATAGATGGATGTTAAATGCTTTATCTTAAGATGTTGTTGCCTGTGTGTTTGTGTTGTAATGACGATTCTGATGTGGAACTAAATTCATGATTTGGATGGAACCTTTAAGGTTTAATCAGCCTTCAAATTGTATATTACCCATTGCTTCCTCTTAAGTATGAAACAGCTTTTTGGTGCCCAGGATTTAATTATTTTTTAGTTCTTTTTTAGCTGAAGGTTTTCCTTAGGATCTGTGTCTTTACTGTTACTACTGTTTTTTAGGCATATTCAAAGCATGAGTGAGATCAAGACTGATGTTGGAAGAGCTCGGGCATGGATAAGATTATCTCTAGAGAAGAAGCTTTTATCCCAGCATCTCAAGCAGTTGCTCTCTAACCAACTACTTACCAAGTAAGATACTACCTATTGAGACTGTTCTGTTTTGTATGCTGACAAAGTTGACAAACTGGCATGTTTAGCATGAATTGCTGATTTGTTTGCACATGCATTCTTTTTTTTTTTTTTTTTCTAGTTGTCAGTGGACCTTTATTTTATTTATTTATATGCTGAGAATCGAACTCAGTGCCTCACATATGCTAGGCAAGTGCTCTACCACTGACCTACAACCCCAGCCCTGAACATGCATTCTTTTTTTTTGTACCAGGGTTTGAACTCAGGAGTACTCAACCACTGAGCCACATCCCCAGCCCTATTTTGGGTTTTATTTGGAGACAGGGTCTCACTGAGTTGCTTAGTGCCTCACTGTTACTGAGGCTGGCTTTGAACTCGTGATTCTCCTGTCTCAGCCTCCCAAAGTGCAGGGATTACAGGCTTGCGCCACCACGCCCGGCTTAGGGTGAGTCTTAATGTCCAGAGATTAGTTTTGATAATACAATGTGACTTATCAACTATGAACTAGACCTTATTCTTTTAACATTTTTTTCCCCAATTAAAGTCATTCATGCCCATTATGGCCAAAGTACAAAGAAGAGCCAGGCACAGTGGCACACATCTTTATCCCAGCAACTCGAGAGGCTAAAGCAGGAGGATCACAAGTTCCAGGTCAGCTTCAGCAATTTAGCAAGACCCTGAGAAATTAAGTGAGACCCTGTCTCAAAATAAAAAAGACTGGAGAGGTAACTCAGTGATAAAGTGTCCCTGTGTTAAATCCCCAGTACCAAAAACAAAAGAAAAATACAAAGAAGAACATGATAATTTATAGTCTTACTGTGTAAAGAACAATATTAAGTATTTCTGTACTTTTATCTATTTGTATCTTCTTAGTTAAGGTTTTACTGAGCCGGACACCATGGCGCACACGTGTAATCCCAGCACTTTGGGAGGCTGAGACAGGAGAATCGTGAGTTCAAAGCCAGCCTCAGCAATAGCGAGGCACTGAGCAACTCAGTGAGACCCTGTCTCTACATAAAACACAAAATAGGACTGGGGATGTGGCTCAGTGGTTGAGTACCCCTGAGTACCAAAAAAAAAAAAAAAAAAGATTATACTGTATTTGCAGTTCAGTGCCATCATTCTTTTAGCCTAACATGCTTTCACAAACATTTCACTATATATAAAATGTTAAACTCTGAAGTCTAAATACTGCCTTTACTCCTTCCTATATGAATGGCCTTGAGTAAGATAATTAACTTCTATGCCTCTGTTCTTTCATTTATAAAAAATGAGATTGCTAATAGACTTATCTCATAGGATTGTCATAAGAACTAAATATATTAAACCAGGCACAGAGGCTCACGTCTGTAATCCCAGCAGCTCAGGAGGCCGAGGCAGGAGGATCGTGAGTTCAAAGCCAGCCTCAGCACAAGCAAGGTGCCAAACAACTCAGTGAGACCCTGTCTCTAAATAAAATACAAAATAGGGCTGGGGATGTGACTCAGTGGTCGAGTGCCACTGAGTTCAATCCCTGGTACCTACACCCCCCCCAAAAAATTAAATATTAATACCTATGAAACATTTAGCAAAATCCTTAAATATTAAGTGCTTAATAAAAATGGTAATATTTTTAGGAGTATCAACTGTGCTATTGTTAAACCATTCATAAACTTTATCTTAAATGGCCATATAGTATTCCAGTATATAAATATACTGTGAAACATTTTTGTTTTATTTATATTTTATTTTTTGTCAGTATTGGGGATTAAATCCAGGACCTTATTCCACCCCAGCTATACCCCAACCCTAAAACATTTTTACTTCACAAATAACACTTTAGTGCACATTTATAAGTAAATCTTTTTTTTTTTTTTTTTTTTTTTTTGGTATCAGAGATTGAACCCAGGGGCACCTTATCCACTGAGCCACATCCCCTAGCCCTTTTTTTAATATTTTATTTAGAGGCAGGGTCTCGCTAAGTTGCTTAGGGCTTCACTAAGTTGCTGCTGAAGCTGGCTTTGAACTCTCAGTTGTCCTACCTCAGCCTCCCAAGCCACTGGGATTATAGGCATGTGCCACCATGCCCAGCTGTCAGTAAAATTTGCCCACAATTCATATTGTATATTTAGGACTGAATCCTAAAAGTAAAATGTATGAGTTAAGGGTTGTGACTAATTTAGAGGAACTTAGCAACAAATTGCTTTCCTGAAATTTGCAATCCCACTAACTGTGAGGATAACATTGGCTCTTCCTTGGTGCCAGTCATAACTTTTAAATCTTTATTGTTTAATTATTGTTTGTTTTATTTTGTTTACAGTACTGGGGATTGAACCCAGGGTTGCTATACACTGAGCTGAATCCCTAGCCCTTTTTTTTTTTTTTTTTTTTTTTTTGAGTCAGAGGCTCACTAAGTTGCACAGGCTGGCCTCAAAATTGTAATCCTTCTGCCTCAGCCTCCCAAATCAGTGGGATTACAGGTATGCACCACCATATCCAATTTCTATTCATTTAATAGACAAACTGAATTCATGGCAAAGGCAAGCAGGGTGGTACATACCTGTTATCCCAGCACCATGGTAGACTGAGGTATGAGGATGGCAACTTTAAGGCCAGCCTCAGCAACTTAGCAAGGCACTAATCAATTTAGCAAGACTTTGTCTTAGCCAGGCGCGTTGGCGCACGCCTGTAATCTCAGCACTTAGGGAGGCTGAGACAGGAGAATCGTGAGTTCAAAGCCAGCCTTAGCAACAGTGAGGTGCTAGGCAACTCAGTGAGACCCTGTCTCTACATAAAATAGGGCTGGGGATGTGGCTCAGTGGTTGAGTGCCCCTGAGTTCAATCCCCAGTACCAAAAAAAAAAAGGACCTTGTCTTAAAATAAAAAATTAAAAAGGGCTGGGGGGCTGGTGTTGTGGCTCAGTGGTAGAGTGCTTGCCTGAGTTCAATGTTCAGCACCACATAAACATAAATAAAATAAAGGTATTTAAAAAATTTTTTTTTGGTACTGGGGATTGAACTCAGGGGCACTCGGCCACTGAGCCACGTCCCCAGCCCTATTTTGTGTTTTATTTAGAAACAGGGTCTCACTGAGTTGCTTAGTGCCTTGCTGTTGCTGAGGCTGGCTTTGAACTCGGGGTTCTCCTGTCTCAGCCTCCCACAGTGCTGAGATTACAGGTGTGTACCACCATGCCCCGCTTGAAAAAATATTTTTTAAAGAAGGCTGGGAGCCGGGCGCTGTGGCGCACGCCTGTAATCCCTGCACTTTGGGAGTCTGAGATAGGAGAATCACAAATTCAAAGCCAGCCTCAGCAATGGCGAGGCACTAAGCAACTCAGTGAGAATCTGTCTCTACATAAAACACAAAAGTAGGGCTGGGGATGTGGCTCAGTGGTTGAGTGCCCCTGAGTTCAATCGCCAGTACCAAAAAAAAAGAAAAAAAGGCTGGGGATGTAACTCAGTAGTAAAGCACTCCTGGGTTCAGTCCTCAGTACCAAAAAGACAATTTTTTTCCCCATGGCTATCCCCCTTTACTAGTTAAAAATCTTTTTTTTAACTATTTTATATGTCCATTTTTGTGAATTCTGTTCTTTCAACAATGTTTACTTCCCATTTTTTAATGAAGTGATTATTTTTAAACATAATTAAAAGTATGAAAAAAACACTGTTTTGTGCTTGTCTTATTCCTTTTTAGAAAGCTTTACAAGCGCTATGCTTTTCTACGGTGTGAAGAAGAAAGAGAGCAGTTTCTTTACCATCTTCTTTCCCTCAATGCTGTGGACTACTTCTGCTTCACCAGTGTGTTCACCACTATCAGTAAGTCTGTAGAACTGACTGTTAAGTGAAGATTCCATTAGGTGACTAATGGAATAAAAAGTGTTCGTATCTTCGGTAATGAGATACACCATAGTACAATGGGGTAGACACTTTGATGGCCAGATCTCCATTTAGGAATGCAGGATACACCCTACCTGCTAGGGATAGCCCTCAGTTGCCAGCAAGCCTGTAGTAGTGTCTCGCTAAAGAAAACTACCTTCCTGGGCATGTTCCCTCCTACAAAGCCAGCCAGAATCCCACAATAGATCAGAGGACTATCTCAAAGCTCATAGTGGATGTCAGCTGAGGACATCATTGAGACTGTATCACAGCTTAATATCTCCCTCAATCAGTCCTGCTATCCTCATATGTTGATCCCAGGAGCAACATCATGTGTACTAATTTCTGACTTACTCATCTTTCCAAAATACCCAATCTGAGGATAATTGTTACCTACAGTGGGTATAAAAAGAAATGTTTTATTAAATATTCCAATATTCCAAAACACATAAATTCAAAGAATCAGTGCATAATAATAATATACTTATGTAACAACATTTTTTAATTTTGTTGATTGAGAAACACTACAGACTCTTGCTGGATATTGTAGGTCTATACTGGGAAGAAATACTGGTTGTCATTTTTTTTCCCCCTCATATTAGGAATTGAACCCAGGGCTTCATACTTGATAAGCAAATGCTCTGTGATTGAGCTACATCCCTAGCTCTTTTTATTTTATTTTGAAACAGAGTCTCAAATAAGTGGCCTAGGCTGGCCTTGAACTTGTGTTTCTCCTGCCTCAGCCTTCTTTTTTCTTTTCTGTACTGAACCCAGAGGTACTTAACCACTGAGACAGATCCCCAGCCCTTTTTTATATTTTATTTGGAGACAAGGTCTTGCTGAGTTGCTTAGGGCCTTGCCAGATTGCTGAGGTTTGCTGCCTCAGCCTTCCAAGCTGCTATATTTACAGGCATACACCACCACACCAGCCTCAGTATTTTTTGTTTTTTCTTTTTTGTTTTTGGTACCAGGGATTGAACTCTGGGACACTTGACCACTGAGCCACATCCCCAGCCCTATTTTGTGTTTTATGTAGAGACAGGGTCTCACTGAGTTGCTTAGTGCCTTGCCATTGCTGAGGCTGGCTTTGAACTCGCAATTCTCCTGTCTCAGTGAAAAAGTGCTGCAATTACAGGCATGCGCCACTGTGCCCGGCTCATCAAACCTTTAGATGAGGAAAATGAATTGGATAAATGGATCATTTCCCTAATGTTATATAAATGACTTTCTTTATGTTGGTGAATAACTACCCTTTCTGTCCTTTTATTTTGGTTGAAGAAAAGGAAAATATCAGAGGAAAGACCATACTTTCATGGTTTAGTAATCATCAGAATCAAATGGGTTTTGAAACTGAAAGCAGAAGAGGTTAGTATAGGACTTTATTTTAGGTGCCAGAAGTTTCTCTCTTTCTTGCATCAATAGGATTAGAAAAGCTGCAGAAAAAGGCCTGTTTAGGGTCAGTAGTTCTGTGCTACAAAGGGCCCAGAGATGCAAAACAGTGATTCACAGTGTTAAGTATAAAAGAGCAATATTATTAAACTTGGAATACTTCTTTCCTAAAGTATCTCTATTCCCCAAATTCAAAGAATTACTCAGATGAAGAAAAATCTGCAGATGTAAGGAAGACTTTAGGAATCTTAAATGACCTTTCTTCTCTTTTAAAACTGTATATAACATCTTAGAATCTTATACCTGAAGTAACCTAATAAACTAATAATAGCTTGACAGATACTACCGGTTGGCCCTATTAATAATCCATTCCTATTCTTTTCTCTTACCTGTTTCATCCGGAGACTGGAAAACCAAAACCTTAATTCTGGTCAGTTGTTAGTGATATTTATTGAAATTTTGGGGAAAATTATATTTTCCAGCACAGATCCTGCCCCTTTCTCCTTTGTATTCCCTCCTTCCTTCCTACAGGTATGTGGACAGAGAATAGCCATGAGGAGATTAGCATACTCTGATAATGTCTAGAAGGAAATAGACACAGGCCTTGATCTGTGATAGCAGTGCAGATTGCCTAGTACCAGACTACTGTTGGTTTTTTTGTTTTGTTTTGTTTTTTTTAAATATTTTTTTAGTTGTAGATGGACACAATGTCTTTATTTTATTGCTTTGTATGTGATGCTGAGGATCGAACCCAGGGCCTCACGCATGCGAGGCAAGCGCTCTACCGCTGAGCTACAATCCCAGCCCCCAGACTACTGTTTATGTAAGAAAAATAAATTACCAAGTTATTTAAATCACTTCTTTTCCAAAATTTCTGGTACTTACAGCTGAACACAATTCCTAACTGATGTTAGTAAAAATTTTCCAAAATAAGGAGGGGAACTGACTGCAAAGAAGAATTAATAATGATGGATAGAATAAATGCTGTAGTTCACCTATCAAAAGTACACCAAGGAGCCCGGCACAGTGACTCACGCTTGTAATTCCATTACTTTGGGAGGCTGACACAGGAGAATCACAAGTTCAAAGCCAGCCTCAGCAATGGGAGGCAGTAAGCAACTCAGTGAGACCCTGTGTCTACATAAAACACAAAATAGGGCTGGGGATGTGGCTCAGTGGTTGAGTACCCCAGAGTTCAATCCCTGGTCCCCCAAAAAAAAGTTAAAAAAATTTTTTTAAAAATTAAAGGTTTGGGGCTGGGATTGTAGCTCAGTGGTAGAGCGTTTGCCTCGCATGCGTGAGGCACTGGGTTCGATCCTCAGCACCACATACAAATAAATAAAATAAAGATATTGTGTCCATCTACAACCAAAAAAAATAAATAAAATAAATAAATAAAGGTTTGCTAAACTGTAAGTTTATTGTGATGCTGTGTCTGGCCACCTTATCCACTAAATGTTTTTCATCCCATATGTAGCTCTTTCAAAGACAGCTTCTGACCACCCTACTTATAACCCTAGAGAGTAGAAATCCCAAGGATACCAATAAAAAAAAGTTGATTTGTATATATTGATTCATCATACATATATGATGACAAAAATATGCTAATATGTGTTAGCCATCGCTATTATTTAAGAGAAGGGAGGACATCTCTAATGTCTAACTTTCTTGTGCCTTCTACCTTTGAGGCAAGGTCTGTGATAGGAGGGTGACATCTAGTGGTGGACTTTTGGAGCACCTTCAGAAGGAAAAGGCTTCACATTGATCTCTGCACATTTTGACCCTTCCCCGGGGTTCCCTTGCATGGGAGTCACCTTTAATAACTTCCCAAGTTGCGGCTTATAGACTTTATACTATGCCCAGAATGGAGGCTCCATTGTTTTTTTATTATCGGTTTTGTGTGTTGTGCAGTAAAATTGGAAGGGGAAAGTTCCAAAGTACAGTATTTTAAGCATTCCCCAAGAAAATCAGCAAAAATGAAATACTAACCTGGAAGCCATCTACTCCTCTTTTCATATGAAACCATACTAGTGTCTGAGTTCATTGGTACTCAATTTTATTACAGAATTAACTTTCCAGTATATTAAGCAATGAAAACACTGTATAGCACAGCGTTCAGGTCCTCAGGTATTCTCTTGTATAATGCTTGATACTGTTTATAAATTTAATGATGGTGTACATTATCATGCTGATATATAAGCCACTCACTTGTACATGGCAATGTATGTGTCATGGAAACCACCAGCAAAAGTATAGGGACTTTATAACCTGAACCTCCTCATTCTAGACTAGAAGTTATGATCTCATCTGTTTGTGTAAGTATGTATTAAAAGATCACAAAAGCAAAGCATCTATGAAAATTAGCAGTTATTAATTGTTTAACAAAACAATTAGTTGTTTTGTTAGAAGAGCTTCTTTATTGTAATTTTTCATTAATTTTCACCTGTTTTTATTTTTATTTTTTCAGTGATTCCATACAGGTCAGTGATCATCCCGATCAAAAAGCTGAGCAATGCAATCATCACATCAAACCCCTGGATCTGTGTATCAGGAGAGCTAGGAGACACAGGAATAATGCAGATTCCCAAAAACCTCCTTGAGATGACTTTTGAGGTAGGGTCCATTTAGACTTTTCTTTGCAAAAAGTGTCATATTTAGTTCTGCAAAAGGATTTCAGTTTTACTTTTTCATTTTTCTGTGAATTAATGAAATAAAGGAACATATGAGCATACTGGATCATTTTTGTGATCATATGCTTATTGTTGTCTAATGTATCTTACACTAATCTCTTTTGTATTTTTGTTATTGTTATTTTCATTGTTAAGCTCTATTTTTCTGCTATTTCATGATTCCTAGTGCCTAACAAAGAAAGTGGCAAGCAGAGAACATTGAAATAAATGTTCTCCTCCCTGCCCCAACTTAACCATGCTTTGGCAAAAGGACCAGAGAGCTGACATCCATGCTTATGGATTTTTAAACCACATAATGACATTTATAGATCAATTTTTTCAAAATGCCTTGTTACATCATAGTTTTCAGTTCTCACCTGGTGAAGTATTTCCCAAAATGGAGATTGATCTTAGCATGTAGGAAGAAGATAAATAACTGTTCATATTTCAGGAGAGAAGTGGTACTACCTGAAGGTCCTGTTCTCATGTCCTTTGGGGTCTAGGAATAGCAGTGTCCACTCAGAATCTCAGTATTCTTCCAAGATCTCATTTTGGCCTTATATATGTAGTGCACTCACAGACATTTATATAAAAAAGATTAAAACCCTTGGCTTTTCTTTGTCTACGAATTATGGGACATAAGCTACATTGTAAGTCCTATCTTGCTGTTTCCAAACACTCTCACACGTCAATCCACTCTTTTCCATCTCTGCTGCATGAGTAATTCAAAGTGCCATCCTCCCTCAGCTGAGTCCATGTGATCCCTTCTCACTGGGGTACAAAGAAATCAAATGCTTTTAAAATTTGTAACTCTGATGTTTCTATCTGACACTTGTAGGGTCTATGATTATTTCTTTATCAGATGTTTAAAGTCTGAATTTATGCCAGGTGCAGTGTAGTAATCCAATAACTCAGGAGGCTAAGGCAGAAAGATCACAACTTTGGGGCCAGCCTTAGCAACTTAGTGAGACCTGTCTCAAACTAAAAAATTTTAAAGAGGGCTGAGGATGTAGCCCAGTGGTAAAGTGCTTCTGGGTTCAATCCCCAGTAGCGCTAAAAAATAAAAATAAAAAAATTAGCTTTCATTGTTACAATTGCTATTAACATTGCTTTATTTTATACTTGTCACAAAGGGTCAGTAAAGATATTAACTGCAGTAGTCCCCCTTTATTTATAGTTTCACTTTCTACTGTTTCAGTTACCTGTAGTCAATCACAGTCCAAAAATACTAAACAGAAAATTCCAGAAATAAACAATTCATAAGCTAATTTTGTTTGCTTGAATATTTTTGAGTTAGGTTTGTTTTTTGTTTTTGCTGTGATAGGCTTCAAATCAAGGGCATTGCACATGCTAGGTAAGTGTTCTACCACTGAACTACACCTCTAGCCCATTATAAGTTTTAAATTGCACACCATTCTGAGTAGCATGATGGACTTTTGTGCTATCCTGCCTAAGAGGTGAATCATTCCATTGTCCAGAGTATCCATGCCACCCACATATTAGTCATTTAGTAGACATTCAAGTTATCAGATCAGTCATTGTGGTATTACAGTTGCTTATGTTCATGTAACCTTTACTTAATTATAGCCCCCACCACTCTCCTGCTAGTGATAGTGTGCTATAAGAGTAGTGATACAAAGAAGACACCAGGGCAAGAACACAAGTATTATGTGGCAGCTTTGCAGAGCATATAGGAAAAAACTTAGTATAGATATAAGGTTTGGTATTATGGCAGTTTCAGATGCCCACTGAGGGTTCTAGAATGTATCCCTTGAGGATAAGGGAAGACTATGGTTTGCCTTTTTTTTTTTTTTTTTTTTTTTTACAAATAGCTTGAAAAAATTCTGGTAGATGAGGTTTGGGGTCAGTTCTGCATTGGGTTTTCTTATGTTTTGTTTGTGGTATGGGAGGTCAAACCCAGGCTTTGCACATGCAAGGTGAGTACACTACCACTAAGCTATATCCTCAGCTTCTGATTAAAAATAAGAAAATAAGCCGGGCACGGTGGTGCACACCTATAATCCCAGCACTTTGGGAGGCTGAGACAGAATCGCGAGTTCAAAGCCAGCCTCAGCAACAGTGAGGCACTAAGCAACTCAGTGAGACCCTGTCTCTACATAAAACACAAAATAAGGCTGGTGATATGACTCAGTGGTCAAGTACCCCTGAGTTCAATCCCCAGTACCAAATAAAAAAATACATATATATAGGAAAATAGCGGGCATGGTGGCTCACACCTGTAATCCCAGCAGTTCAGGAGGCTGAAACAGGAAGATCACAAATTCGAGGCCAGCCTCAACAATTTAGCGAGGCTGTAAACAACTTAGCAAGACCCTGTCTCAAAATAAAAAGGGCTGGGCATGTGACTTAGTGGTTACACACCTATAATCCCAGCTGCTCAGGAACTGGAGGCAAGAGGATCAAAAATTTAAGGCCAGCCTAGGCAACTTATTTTTATCTGTCTCAAATAATAAAAAGGGCTAGGGATGTAACTCAATGATAGAGTACCCCTGGATTTTATCCACATTGCTAAATAAATAAATATAGGAAATATTGGTAGTCATGATGGCATACTCTTATAATCCCAGGTTCTTAAAAGGCCAAAGCAGGAAGATTGTGAATTAAGGCCAGGTTAGGCAACATAGTGAGGCCCATCCTCCCAAAAATAAAGAAAAATAAGCCGGGTGCGGCGGCTCAAGCCTGTAATCCCAGCACTTAGGGAGGCTGAGACAGGAGAATCGCGAGTTCAAAGCCAGCCTCAGCAACAGTGAGGTGCTAAGCAACTCAGTGAGACCCTGTCTCTACATAAAACACAAAATAGGGCTGGGGATGTGGCTAAGTGGTTGAGGACCCCTGAGTTCAATCCCCAATACCAAAAAAAAAAAAAAAGAAAGAAAGAAAAATAACAGTGTCAGATTTTTAAAGTCAATTTTCATAGCACTATTTTCCCATTTCTTAAAATTTTCTCAGCCGGGCGCGGTGGCTCACGCTTGTAATCCCAGCACTTAGGGAGGCTGAGACAGGAGAATTGCGAGTTCAAAGCCAGCCTCAGCAATGGCGAGGCACTAAGCAACTCAGTGAGACCCTGTCTCTACATAAAACACAAAATAGGTCTGGGGATGTGGCTCAGGGGTCGAGTGTCCCTGAGTTCAATCCCTGGTACCAAAAAAAAAAAAAAAAAAAAAATTTTTCTCATCCTTCAAATCACTGTCTCAGTGATATTTCTGAATTTCACAAATAGAAGTAAATGTTTGTTCCCCAGAGTTCTTTTAGTGCTTATTTACATTTTTAGTCTAGCACCTTGTACAGTCCACCTCATTTGATTGTCAGTATCTGTGTCTCCTATCTTATTATATGAGGGCTCTGAGAGCAAGAATATCTGTGGATGTATTTCTTTAGAGTGTAGCTTAGTACATTAAACAGGGTAAGTCTCTGCAATTATTAAATAGAACCAAAGTGCTACTGCTAAAACTGAAAGGGAATGAGATGGGGTCAGATCCTAAATAACCTATGATCCTGTCCCCTACAGTGCCAGAACTTGGGGAAGCTCACCACTGTTCAGATTGGTCATGATAACTCAGGATTATTAGCCAAATGGCTAGTGGATTGTGTCATGGTCAGAAATGAAATCACAGGACATACATATAGGTAAGTAAATGGACTTAGGAACTCAAAATTCTTTGTTTTGAGGCTTATTTATTTATTTATAGTGCTAGGGATTGAACTCTGGACCTCATACATGCTAGATGTGCACTTTACTATTGAACTACATTCACAGCCAAGGCTCTTTAGATAAGGTTAAAATTGTTGCCTTTCTAAAGTTTTTCCATTGCTGTCTGAATTTTAGCTCAATTTTTGTTTGTTTTATTTTTGTTTATGTAATATAAAATTGTTCTTTAATAGTCCACAGGTTTTGAAAACATTGATATAACTTTTTTAAAAAGAAGGAAAAAGGAATTATTTTAAATAATTTTGGTAAGAGAAAAGCATCTCTTAGATTCTACCAGTTACAAAATCTAAGAGGAAACATTGTCCTTTTTTCTCTTGTGATTTAACTCTCACATTCACTTTTAGTTTGAAAATATTCTTTCCACCTGACATAATGGAGCATGCTAATAATTCCAACAACTCTGGAGGCTGAAGCAGAAGGATCCCAGGTTCTAGGCCAGCCTCAGCAACTTAGTGAAGCCTTAAATAATTTAGTGAGATGCTGTCTCAAAGGAAAAAATAAAAAAGGCTGGAGATGTTGCTCAGTGGTAAAGTGTCCCTGGGTTCAATTCCCAGTACTAAAATATATGGTGGTATGCTTGCCTAGCATGCCCAAGGCCCTGGGTTCAAAGCCAAAGAGTAAAAAAAACAATACTTAACTAGAAAATGAAGCAAATGGCAAAACAGTAAGTGTGGTAAGAATATGGATGTATAATATACCATTCTCTACTTTTCTATATTTTTGAAATTTTCATAAATAAAGGCAACCCACAGGCTTTTTTGGTCTTTGTATTTTGTGTGTGTGTATGTGTTCCTGAGGATTAAACCCAGGGCTTCATGCATGCTAGGCAAGTGGTCTACCAGTGAGCTACATCCCCACCCCACCCCAGAGACATGAAAATGATGAGCTTGCCAGGCACGGTGGCACACGTCTGTGATCCCAGCACTTTGGGAGGCCGAGACAAGAGAATTGCGAGTTCAAAGCCAGCCTCAGCAATGACAAAGTGCTTAGCAACTCAGTGAGACCCTGTCTCTAAATAAAACACAAAAATAGGGCTGGGGATGTGGCTCAGGTCAAGTACCCCTGAGTTCAATCCTCAGTACCAAAAATTTAAAATAAAAATAAATAAATAAAATGATGAGCTTCACCAATGGTGCCATTTGTAAACCTCTAATTAAAACTAGTTTAAGCCGGGCGTGGTGGCGCAAGCCTATAATCCCAGCACTTAGGGAGACTGAGACAGGAGAATCGCAAGTTCAGAGCCAGCCTCAGCAACAGCGAGGCACTAAGCAACTCAGTGAGACCCTGTCTCTACATAAAACACAAAATAGGGCTGGGGATGTGGCTCAGTGGTCAAGGGCCCCTGGGTTCAATCTCCAGTACAAAAAAAAAAAAAACTAGTTTAAAAAGTTGATGATTCAGAAGTTTTTCTGCCTTTTCAGATTTCCATGTGGACGGTGGTTAGGGAAAGGTATTGATGATGGGAGCCTGGAGAGAATTCTTATTGGAGAATTGATGACATCAGCATCAGATGAGGACCTAGTAAAACAGTGTCGAACTCCACCCCAGCAGAAATCACCTACCACAGCTAGGAGACTAAGCATCACTTCACTAACAGGAAAAACTGCCAGTAAGTAGTATGTTTATTTATATATTTATTTATTTGGGGTACCAGGGATTAAACCCAGGGGCTCTTAAACACGGAGTCACATCCCCAGTCTTTTTTTATGTTTTATTTAGAGACAAGTTCTCACTGAGTTGCTTAGGGCCTTGCAAAGTTGCTCATGCTGGCTTTGAACGTGCAATTCTCCTGCCTCAGCCTCCCAGCCACTGGAATTACAGGCATGCACCAATATGCACGGCTATTTGTTTTATTTTGTTTTGTTTTGTTTTGTTTCCAGTGTGTTTTAGAAAAAAAGATGGCATTAATGAATTATGGCAAAGAGAGTAAGAAAGAGGAAAATTAATTTGGGAGAAGGGACTTTAAAAAGGAGAAGAGGACTGGGGGTGTATCTCAGTGGTAGGGCATGTATTTAGCAAGTACAAGACCCTGGGTTCAATCCTCAACTCTAAAAAATAATTGATTTAGCTGGGCGCAGTGGTGCACGCCTGTAATCCCAGCACTTAGGGAGGCTGAGGCAGGAGAATCACAAGTTCAAAGCCAGCCTCAGTAATGGCGAGGCACTAAGCAACTCAGTGAGCCCCTGTCTCTACGTTAAAAAAAAATAAAATAGGGCTGGAGATGTGGCTCAGTGGTCAAGTACCCCTGAGGTCAATCCCTAGTACCAAAAAAAAAAAAAAGATTTAATTAAAAAGTAGATTTCAGAGCTAGGGAAGTAGCACAATGGTAGAGTGCTTGCCTGGCATGCATAAGGCCCTGGGTTTGATCCCCAGCACTATCCCCTAATACCCCCTAAAAAAATAAAAACATGAAAAGTAGATTTCACTTTCATCCAAATTCATTGCAATTTCTGAATTAGTCCAGTTTCACAGTGTGACTGTTTTGTTTGGTTTTGTTGCTGCTGAGGATTAAATACAGGGCTACTCTACCACTGAGCTAGGTCCCCAGCCCTTTCTC